>CAHIKZ030001492.1:357500-491801 GCA_903632075.3 Acanthosepion pharaonis | reverse complement strand
TAGTGATCGTAGGTGGTCTTAGCAAGGACGTAGCAATTGTGAAGGCGTTTTGTCATCCAGCTCGACCTCATTGAATAAATCATAAGGATTGCTTCCATCTGACTTGACAGTTCGTTTAATTATTGCCTGCCTTAGCGTATCATATGGCAGGCCCTGTGGCAAGGATTTCAATAGATCTGCAACTTCTATTATAAAAAAAAAAAATTTTTATTATGTGTAAAACAATGTCAAAGATATATGTATAATCGTCTAGGTTGTTTTTTTTTTTTTTTTTTTTTTTTTTATAAATACATGTTTTGAAAAAATTATATTCTTCGGTTTGTGTGTTAAATTTTGTGCATTTTTTTACGGACTTTTAACCGCCAATATTGTTTGAATTGTTTAAAATGTTTCGGATTTATTATTTTGAATACTTGGAGAGGTATATATATATATATATATATATATATATATATATATATATATATTTAAAAATATGATTCCATCGCTACATAAGAGTTCTCATGTTTCAATATATATATATATATATATATATATATATATATATATATATATATATATGGCCAATGAGGAATAAGTTTGTTGGCCAATGTCAGATATCACGGTCACTTTTTCAATAAAAAGTCAGCGATCTAAAATCACAGGGCCGAGGCAGAGAGCAGAAATCGGCAGAGGGCTTAGGCAGAAGGAGGGTTGAGGCAGATTCGTGAGGAGAACAACAGATAGAAGACAAGGATGTGCCGTTGACGAGAACGGACCAAGCATAAAGCACTTTAAAGGAAAGTCCAGTCGGAGGTCATAAATTTGACCTGACAGATTACCACTGAAGATTTCACACCCAAGAGCAAACAAGTGAACTTTATAACACAAACCCCTCTAAGCTGAGACGTCCTGTAACTGTAATGAACGGAGGTGGGTGCTATTTGAAAAAATACTGCCTTGTGCCATATTATTAAATTTTTTTTCCAAGATTTTCTCAACTTTTCTCTTTTGAAGGGAATAATTATTGTACATGAATCCGTTTCTTAAATTAATTGTCAAATATTCTTTTTCTTGTTTCTATGGGCAATATCTTTTTTGTTACCACAGGAAAGTGTTATCCTGCCCAAAGAGGCGAACAAAAGGAAATTTTTGTGAAACTCTTGTTTTGTACTTTTCAAACTTGTAATTGTAAATAAATGTCTTGCCCCTTTTAACATTTTTCGGCACAAGAACTTGGAATTGGTAGGAAAGCAAATGTTTTATTCTATTGCCACTTCTGTGGGTAGTTTCTCAACTACCGCAGTTGGTGAATAGTAATTTCTTCGTGCTAAAGATCGCTTGCAGTTGCAAGAAACAAAGATTGACGTTGTTTGCATTGAACGAAAGAATGTTTAGAGTCATCGCCGCTTTCATCTGCTGTTGTATGTGTAAAGGGAAAATGTAACGGCTGCTTTTTAAATGTTCACATCACGTCGGGGTCAATACTTGTTGCAGTATACCCGCTGATACTTATTGATTTATGGGTCGCAGAGTGTTGTTAGTGCTAACTCATTTAAGGTTGTAGCAGATGTTTACTAATTATTCCGGGTTCTGTCTTGAATTAAACACTCTTGAGTCTTGACCCAACGTACATAGAAAACAGACATAACAACGCAATGGTGAAGTTATGCATTCAAACAACTGAATTTAAAATGAAACTGAAGATAAAGATTTATTCATCAACAAATAACAATTTATTTGGATGTTATATACATCGTGTGGCGAATATAATAAGACCGTTGAAAAGAAGGGTGAGTTCACATATAAACATTTGAGGTGTTTTTTACATGCATGCTTGAAAGGGAAAAGTTAACAACATACATTTGGATGTGTTTAATAAAAGCCCTTTGAAAGGGGAAAGTTCACATAGACACATTTTGGTGTGTTTAATAAAGTCCATGAGAAATAAAAAAGTTCACAGACACACATTGACGCGTGTTTAAGGATAAATCCCCTTGAAAGGTGAAAAGTTTGTACCTTGGTTTCATTGTAGAATCTACATCAGAAAAGCGGGAAATGTTTCAGTTGATTAGTAATCCGTTTGAGTTGAAAACGCAGAATCCATTCTCCAACTGACTTTTGTTTGCTTTATGGTTTGTATTTACAGATTCCCTTAAAGCAAGTGCTGTCTCACAAAACGTCCCTAAAATGCGAGAGAAACGCTGTCAGTGGTCGATTAATAATTTACATTATATTTAAAATATTTTTGAAATGCCACTCGGAGCCGATGCGCAGATAACCGATTTTGGTCATTTAACTCCTGACTCTTGAGACAGAAACTTCCGGTCGACCCGGCAATTTATAAAAATATCCCTTCGTGTTGAAATTTCTTCCTGAAAATGTCAATTTCTCCGAGGGTTCTCAACCGTGTTCCATCACAAACCTGTGGTCCCTAAAAAATCTATAGCTTATATACGTTCAAGTTCTTAATAAAAGTATCAATTTATTACGATGATGATTTGATTTTGGATATGTTTGTTCTGTAACATCAGTGTGATGATGATGATTTGTAAGCATTTCCGGTCCTATTAGGAAATGCGGGTATAAGATATTTAAGCTGATTGAACATATATCGTCTGCTTTTCTGAAAGAAAACAGACAGTTTTAGGCTCTAGCTTAAGACCATTGACTTTCAAAAAATATTCTGCGCCCTTCCGATTTGTATCAATATAGCGGCGTGTGATTTATTTCGTCACCAACCAGAGGGCTTCGCTTCAAATCCCGAGACACAATCTGGAGCCGGTCTTTGTGTATAAAAGAAAGGAACTTAATTAAATTGGACATATAGGAAGAGGGGACAAGAGACAACATCTTCAGCTGCAAGGAAAGGCAGGTTACTCCCATCCAGGGGTAGAACTAAACTGCTGGTTGAATCCAGGTCACGCTGGTCAAGAACAACGACACAGAAGAAATTTTATACCGCCAGCCGAAGATTGAAAGAAAATCAAGGCGTTCACTCATCTAAGTAAATTTCATTGACTGGTGTGAAATCCGTTTCTTCACTGTTAAAAAGAAAGATTGCTACGGACATTGTACATTCTACTTAAAAACGTTCAAAGAAATACTACCTTTCCATTTTTTCTATATTTGCTATAATGTCGTTTGACTTTCTGGGGACTTCATGCATCATATTTTATATTTTTATTGTAAAACAGCATACTTTGTTTTTAGTATATCCTTTATAGTAAAAGGTATAATTTTTTGTATCCTTTATTGTAGAAAAGGCATATTTTTCACTATATACTTTTATTTGCATTATATGTTTTCTATTTGTATAGACATGTTATTGGCCATTATTGGCACACAAAGCACTTAATTTGTGTAATTTCTTTCATTTTGTGTTCAATAAATTTAGCGTATTTCTCTTTTTTAAACACGACTCATATCGTCTGTCCTTGTCGTGTGTTTTGGCCTGACATCAACGTTACCACAAACATTTCTTTGCACTACAATAACCTTTTTTGCGTGGGGATTTTTACCTCATAAAAAATCCTATATTAGGAGCAAAACTAATGAAGGTAATCAAGTTGATGTTAATACGTCTCGGGTTACCTTTGTGTTTCCTCACCTTTTCAGCTGCCAATGTCATATAGTTTTTTTTTTTAAATTTAACTTTCCACCCTAGACCCAGTGGAACTATGTTTACGATTTTTAAAAAAACATGTATGACTTTATTTTACCAACATAAAATGAAAGATGGCCTAAATTAGTTTTGTTTGAGATTAAAAGAAAAACAAGATTGGTAAAAATTATTTCCTTGAAAATGTTACACATTTCCACCAATGATGACTAAGAAAAGTGTATTCAGTTTTAGTTTCAGTTTCAGTTCAATTTGATGTGGGGATTTCCTGCTAAACTAATTTCCTGGAAATTTAATGTCATTACTTAGAATTATGATTCAGAAAAACATTTAAGAGAAAGGGTGTCTTTAAAGCGAAAACTGTACGCTACGTAAGTAGAAACAAAGATTCCACTGTAACTCATTTAATTCAAGTTATATAGGTAGGTAGGTAGGTAAGTAGGTAAGAAATAAAGAGAAAGAAAGATTGATTTATGTTTATTTTTTAGTTGATCATGATTTATCATTTATGTAAGTTCTGGGCCTAATGATTAAAAAACACTTATTTTATACAAGAAATATTCATTTGCCAATATAGTTTTTTTTTAAATTTATATCTGGGGGTGGGGTGTCTGGAAAAGTTCCCTTCTTTAGCACATGTGAATTTTTGATTATGTTTATGTTAAAATTAAGAATATAACAGTAGTCGTCTTAGTAATAATACAGTGTCGCAGAGACTGCTGCTGATTGTTACTAATTGTTGGATGAAGGTTAAACGCCTGCGTATCAACTTTAGTAGAGAACTGAGTGATTGACTGGTTGGTTATTTAACCGATAATATCGACTAACATGTCGAAACGGGTTGTTTGATTTTGTTCAGCAACATGACAACCTCTATGGACCACTCAGTACCGAAAGATGGGTAAATTGTTGCCATTTTATATTTTAATTCCGCGCGTGCTCATTGTTTTGATTTAGTTGACTGCACAGCATAGTAGGGTCAGTTGGGCACCGCCCCTGAGGAAAAGAGCACAATGATGCAATTCACTCCGCCAGAAATTTGGAAATAGCATGCTATACTGCTTGGCATTCTCGCCGGAAGCTCCAATACATACATTTCAGTGTTTCTGGGTGACAATCTGAGGACAGTGCAGAGGATTCGGAAAGAGTTGGATGAGTCTAATGGTGATTACGAAAGTATGGCAGCTTGGAAAACTCATTCTGATAAGAAAAGAACTCCAGAATTTGTTGATGAGAGTCTCAGGCTCAACACGGAGTCCAACATCATGTGCCTTGAGAAGGTAGTACTTCCCTGGGTCAAGAGGGTAGCTGCTGGAAGACCCTAACAGGACTCTGCAACTTGCCACAATGGCAGGAGAACCCAGTCGTGGCTATCAGACAATTTCTGCGACCACATCACCCTTTACATCTGGCCACCTAACTCCCTAGACTGCACCCCTTTGATTATTATGCGTGGCGTGCAGTTGAGCGAGAGTCCAACAAAACTCTTCTATATTTTTTTTAGTCAGGTTATTTCTTACATTTTCTTTTGGTAGTGTTTTGGTTATTTTTGTATTCGGTTGGTGCAAAAATAATGACGTAATAATGTCGTTTTTTGACGTGGATTTTAACGTCAAAAACGACATTCTTACGTCATTATTTTTGCACCAACCTAATATAATTTTCTATAGAGAAAAAGGTTTCCATTTTTTTTTTTTGGCAGGTTATTTTCTAAATTTTCATATGGTAGTGTTTTGGTTATTTTTGCATAATCTTGTATAGAGAAAGAGGTTTCCATGATTTTTCTTGCCTCTGAGAATGTAATGTTTTGAATGATTTTCGTTCTTATTTGTTTTTCTTTTACCCAGGCTTTGCATTCTTTAGCATCAACTCTGTGATTTACATTGCATTTTACTTGATTTTTACATGTTGTACCATCATAGTTTGGTTCTACTTACCCACATCTTTGTTTACTTGTACAATAATCCTTACATGGCCATATCTTTGACATTTGTTACGTCTCCTCGGATTTGGTTTATATTTATCTACTTTAGCTATTAATCAATTTTAATGTCAGTTGTGGGTGTGTTGAAATTAATATATATATGTGTTTGTATTTATTATTTGGTGGAGACGGCCTAAAGCACGTCGGATTTAATGATGGTTTCTCCTGACGAGGGGTCGCAAGTTCAAATCCTGCCGAATAATGCATATTTTTCTTTAATAAGACTTCTCGAATATTCAGGCTCGTAGGCGAAAATAAATAAATGTACTGTTTAAGAAATAAACGGAGCGTCTACTCAAATACGGGTATCCACTAAAAATAACTATCTCAACATAAAAAATGCAATCATAATTTTATATGAGAAGAAAAAGTAAATATTTATTCTATTCATACCTTTGATGAGAGCAGTGTGGCTGATGTTTGCTTACTAAATATTTTATATTTGGTTTTCTAATAATCAGAAATGAAGTTCTCTCTTGCTCTACTGCATCCATAGCATTTTTCTTGGGTAAGAGCCTACATGAGAACCTCTTTCAATGAGGGAGGAAAAGCTATTAATAATGGGCAGAAGAATTCTCTTCTATGTTCTGCGTCTCTTCAAGACATAGGCGATCATGGCTCTCCACACCTTCTTATTTCGTGTGGCTCTTAGCAGTTTTTCTCCCTTTGCTAAGCCCCTTCTCCTTCCACGTCCAGTCACACAAGCTTAACATGTATTTGCTTTGCTGTCTTTCCCTATCTCTCTTGTCCTTAATAAGCCTTGTGAGGGTTAAGTTTTTCAAGCCCTCCTTCCTAATGTGTCCAAGGAATTTTAGCAGTTCTTTTTTCCTGGTTCTGAGGAAGTTTTTATTTCTATTGCTATTTTCTTCCTTGTTGTTTACTCGCTCCGTCCATGGAATGCTCAGTATCCTTCTGTAGAACCACATTTCTTATGCCTCCAGTTTTTTCCCTCATCAGTGGGGAGATTGCTCAACATTGACTGTCATATAAAAGGAAGGATATGACATAGCAATCCAACAAATTCTTTGTTTCTAACAAATATTTTTTTGCTTCTCAGCAACTTACTTAACTTTTGAAAGGTTTCTTTTGTTAGTCCAATGCGTGTTTGGATCTTGGTGTCGCATTTTCCATCCTCCGATAAAACGTTTTCCAGATATATATATAACCTCTGCACCTGCTTGATGCATATCACTACAATTTGTAACTTGTATGTTAGGCTATTTCTTTGCCTGATAACCATTCTTTCTATCTTAAGCAGTTAATAGTTATCTGAATAGTTTTTGATTCTATTAAAGGTGTAAGGTAGCCATCTTAATTAAAATTTGCTTTTCCACACATTCACCTTTGATAATATTTCCACTTTTATATTTCCAACACCTACATATTTGCTAACTTTGTTAAATTTTTTTTTTTAAATGTGTCAGTTCCAAGGATTTCAAAAATTTCAACAAACTTGTTCTTTTGTATTCAAGTAGATATCTCCACAGATTCGCTAAGAAATGAGAATACCATAATGAAAAAATGCCCCAACCTTAATAAAAACAAAGTTTTATCGTCAAAATCTTGCTCCCCAACCCCCGTAGAAAAAAAATTCCGTCTGTCAGTCAAGCTGTCAATATCTTAAATAAGCACATATATCCGTCTTAAAAATGTGTTTCTCCGGTATTTTAAACTTAAAGTAAATAATATTTATTTCAAATCAGATTAATTAAACTTTAAATCAGCTTCTATTCCTCAAATAAAGTTTCAGAAAAGTATATTTTATTTTTTAAAGACTTTTTAATAAAGAGAATTACATTGCGATGACAGATGGATAAAATTGTCGATTTTAACATAATTTTTAGCCATTTCAAAATGGCTAAAACTCCTTTCAATGAATTTAAATTAGTTTTCAAATACAGAAAAGTATTTGCTCATTGGAAATATTAAATTTAATCTATTAGTTTGAAATTAAAAGTGAAAGAAAGGTTTTTCATTTTTTAAAAATTCATTTTAAACTTTAGCTATCGTGTTTCTGTGGCGCTACCTACTTTTAAGTGATTTACAAAGACTATATTTAGATATTTGTATATAGATTTACCTCGCTGTATAGGTCAGTTATAACAAATTTAGTATAGATGATAAGAAAATTGCACATAGAATAAGCTGCACTAGTGGTAGTTTCAGACAACACTGCAAATTGCTACAGCAACCAAAACATTAGCCTAAAAACTTGAATCATGTTCTTAAACAGTCTCACCAGACCGAGACTTTGATATAAATGCCATGCATGAAACCAAGCTCATTTAGGAATGTCTAAACTTTTAGCTGGGCACAACCACTTTCTATAAGATCATTATTTAAAAATGGATTTGAGTGATTTGACTTAAAATAGAAAAGTTTCGATTAATTTATCTCTTTTACAAATTTTCCTAATTTTAGCATTTCTTTAATGTTCCTTATTGCTTTCTTATTTTCATTAAAAATTATTCAAAACATTTAAATACTATTCTTGGTTGGCAAAAACATTACGAAAATGTTTTATTTGCAAAAGAGAATTATTTGCCAAATTTGATAAAAATTGGTTTTAGAAAAATTAAAATAGTTTTATATTTGGTCGAGAAACTTAAGTTTTCAGTCACTCATAAAAGTGATTCATAAATATAATTATCGTACAATTTATTTTTAATTCTTACTTTTAATGTGTTCATGTTTCTTAAACCACAAAAGGTTTGTTTGTATGCTATACAAGACTTGTTTTAAAATTTAAGGCTTTTTTTTTGCTTTCTAGATTTTTATTAAATTTTATTTGGGACATTTTTATTTATTCACTTCCGGACTATCTTACGCTTTATCACATATGATTTTGGTTATCTCTGGATAGTAACATTTCAGGCTAACATTATCAAAACTAGTATGAGTTTCCTTAAACACCTTAAGAGATTTATATTTTTCAAAATTAATTTTGAATTAATTATTTATTTTTTTATTTCATCACATATACAAAACTACTTGTGGATTATCTCAAAATGTCTCATAAATTTTCAAGGCAAATACACTGGAAAAAAACTCACACATCAAACTCACAGGTAATTGCAGAGCTAAGTACGAATGCCACTCAAATGATAATTGCATGCAAAACAATATAATATACCAAGCCACTGTAAACTCTGCAGATAACGAAGAAAAATGTACATAGGAGTTACTGAAAAACACAAGAAACATAGACTATGCACACAAATACTCTTTTACAAATAGTAAATACGCGAATAGCATAACCGTTCTAAACATATATGAGATTAAAAACAACAAAATACACAAAAAATATCATGGAAAACAAGGGAAGCAGCATCAGCCTACAACAATAAATAAAAAAAAACTGTCTAGAAGAGAAAATAGCTTTAATTAACTTTCCTGGCTAACACAAAATGCTAGATAAATGATCAGAACTTATTTCAAAATGCAGACATGAAAACTAATTTTTATTACGTTATTTAAAAAATGATAATTAAAAACGAATATATTGTAAAATATCAACACAAAAATGCAAATATACGCACTATGTACAACACACATAATGTAATATACATTTAGACATTACCAATACTTTAAACTAAACAAATAAGATAACCAACCTGTGGAAATAATAATAACAACGAATAAACAAATTAACTATGAATACACACATAAACACAATCAAATATAATAATAAACAAAAAATAATTAAGTAATGAATAATAAAGAATGAGTAAAAAAAAATTAATAAAATACCTACAAATAACCACAATCAGACCCACAGTGATTTCTACTCAATATCCTTTGGAATAATTTCAAATATAATCGTTATCACCTACCCAATAACTGTTAGCATAACACAACAGACCTTGTATCACATAATGCATCATTGTTCAATGTATATAAATAGTCGAGCCAACACGCAAAAACATGGCCTGAAGATAGCGCTCAAGCATGAAACAGATTGTCGCCGCTCGCATTTTACTTCAGTGTCCACTTTTATATATACATATGCTCTATCCCTTTAACCCATAATGTAGCACACCTTAAAACTATATTTCTATAATATATATGAATAGAAATACAAGAAAACCAGTAAAAAAAACCCAACAACAACAACAACAAAAAAAACAAAAAACATCTAACCACCTCAACCTATCTTTCTCCAATGTTTGTGGAATCCCTTCCAACTTCTGCAGTATTGAACCTTTTCTCTTGGAACGTTCGCCGGATATCTTTGCACGTTGTGAAACCAATTTAAAATCTTCCATTGGTACCAATCTGTTCTAGGCTATTTTCCTATTTTATATAATCTCTGACAATATAGAAACGGCACTTTCTCTTCATCCATCTGCGAACATCTTTGTTTTCGGAGATTTTAATGCGTATCACGACACGTGACTTAATCATTCTAATATTACTGACGTTCTCGGTAACGAAACCATCAATTTTTCCTTTACTCTAATCGTGGATTTCCCTACAGGCTTCTTTACTTGATTTATTTCTTACTTCCTCTCCAAGCCCTTCCAGGGCTTCGCAACGCTGACCTCTTAGCAACTCGGATCACACTGTGATATCTATTGATATTTCATTCCAATCATCTGTTAGACAGGAACCTCCTATTCATAAGACCTCTTTCCGTTACCAGTATGCTGATTGGGATTCTCCCCGTGATTTTCTTCCAGACACCCACTGAAGTAACATTTTTAACCTTCATATTGAGAATTGTGTCACTGTGATTTCCTCTTGGGTCAAAGCCGGTATAAATGCTTTCATTCCTTCTCGGAAATGCCAGGTGAAACCTCAGTCTTTTCTATGGTTCACATCAGCATGTTTCGTTCACATGAATCACTATTTCCGATATTTACCACCGTCCAAATCCCGTCACAACAGTCACCTATTCATGGCTGCACGTAATAAATGTAAACGTGACCTCGAAGGAGCTAAGTCTGTTTTCTGACTTATGTTCTCTCTAAACTGTATAATAAATGCCTTGCTATCTCTTGCTTTCCTGTCTATTAGAAATTCTCATCTGTTCCGGTTTTAAAAACTCAGGTGAACAGTCCGAGTATTACATCTATCGGCCTATTAGCCTTTTACCTCTTTATGGGAAATTTCGATAGGCTTTAATCAATGCTGCATTGGTTAAACATCTCACGTCACAGGGCTTTCTTTCAGACAAGCAATATGGCTTTCATTTCTCTAGGTCTGGTGTACTGAAGGTAATTGTGGAAAGAGTCAATCAAGCTCTAGATAAGAATGGTGAATCTCAAAAAAGCATTCGAAGAGGTTTGGCATACAGATCTTCTCTACAAGTTGAAAGGTTATGGTGTCTCGACCAAATTATTTTAACTGATCCAGTCCTTCTTATCAAATCGTGAAATGAAAGTTATACTGAACAGCCATTCTTCTTGTTCTTGGCAACTCGGATCACACTAATGTAGGTGTCCATCGGGTCTCTATCCTGGGTCCGACTTTGTTTTTAATTTTCAATAGCGACCTTTCCGATGGTATCAGCTCTCAACTTGGTATCTATGCTGAGGACACAACCATTTACTCCAGTCTCGAGAGTGAGTCTAATTAGTCTGATAGGGTCAAATTGGCGGCTGATGACACAAACGATCTCCAATCTGTTGTTAACTGAGGCAAAGTATAACTTGTTAATTTTAACTCATCTAAAACTAAACTGCTCTCTATTAATTATCTGAGAGACCTCTTTATGCCTTCCATCAGCATAGCTAATGTTACTCCCCAGGAGAGTGACTCATTGTGCATTCTCGAATTAATGTTCTCGGCTGACACGAAGTGGAAAGACTATATTGAATCTATTGCTAGGTCAGTTGCTAATAAAATTGGCTCATTGTGTTGTGCTAGATAATCTCCAGAATCTATCATGCATATCAGGTCTGATAGTGCCCGGGACGAGGATAGTGACTGGCGCCTCCTACACCAAAAAATCGCAACAGTATACTTAGTTTATTTTCTTTTGACAGATCCATTGTTCAAGGGTTTATATCACAATCAGTTAGAAGGAATGTTTAAATAAAAAAAACAAACATTAACACATTATTCAAATTTGACAAATTTTATTTATTTATAGATTTTAGATAAGGGTGACAAGCGCTTCGTTTGTGAAACATTTCTTAACCATACTTTATTTTTTTAACACTAAAACTACAGAAAGTTGAACATACCGATTAAAAAAAATCTAATAATTGACAGTTGATAAAAATAAATGAGAAACAATTTCAACTCAGTAGTAGTTAGATAAAATTTTGCGTAGATATTTCTTGTCTAATATTTGTTTTGCAAAATCTTTTGAGAAAGTTTTTTATTGCGAATTTGTGAAATATGACAACAAAAATAGAAACTATATTATTGTGCTCTCAAAAAAATAAGCTGAAAGATTCATTTTTAAAAAATATTTCATTTCAATTTTTAATCAAAATTAAGTTTATTTTGAAATTCTTTAATTTTTCGCTCTGTCTCCTGTGACATTATTGATTATTATTAATAAACTAAAATCAGTTTCACCAACAGATGGGTGACTTCCAGACATGATTTGTTTTATTTTTAACTCCTGCTAACAGAAATGCAAGACTGTATATATGTACGAACTCACATTTACACACACTTTGCAAACGAGAGCCAGTCAGTGAAAAACATTGAAAAACTCCTACTACGCACACCGGAAACTGTTAACAAAAAAACAAAAAACAAAAAAAACAAAACATTTATACAGCAGCAAAGTTTGTGATTAGACCAGGTGAAAGTGCAAAATCACAATTTTAATTCGCTACAATATATTTATATATAAACACATTTCTCCGGCGCGGCAAATAGAATTTTTCTACAACATGTAGGAAACCCAGAGAAGCTCGAATCGTCATTACAACTACTACTACTATGACACGACTCACCAACAATATTACACACTCCTCTTCCCCACTGGTCTATTTGCTTGATCCTTTCTTTATCTCGGCGACGTTTGACCCAATTTCGCCCGGCAGCCATGCTTACGGTCTTACCAAACGGAAAACGCGACGCCATTTTCAACTAATTAACACTCTCTTCTTCTTGGCCTGAAATAGATAAAGTGTGAACATACATTTCAAAAGGCGACTCACTGTCCTTTATCTTCATTCTTTAACGATGCAAACGTGAACACCCTAAGAATTTGAAAGTACTATATTCAATCGACAATAATAGCAAATTTTCTTAAATTCTGAAACAACATTCGACACAATCAGCTCAACTTGGCTACAACACTGCTTCTACACATTTTCCAGAGAGTGCGACACTACATCTCAAAAGGCGACTGAGTGTCCTTTATCTTCACTCTGCAACGACCAACCTTTCCTGTATACTATTAGTTGTGATTACTACCGGAGGTTTCGACACCGACGTCGACCAGCAATGCCGGCACCTCAACTTTCAACTGTCGACACGACCAGCCCGAACGCACCTCAATATCACGTCGTCGACCTCAACGTCCAACCGTCGACACGATCGGAACGTTTGCACCTCAGTTCACTCATACGTAATTTTTTCCAGAGCTTGCTACATTCAACTCGAATAAACACAAGCACCCCGATGAAAGCACGAGCACATTTCGTCTAATCACGCATCTCAACCACACTTCCGACACCTTTTCTTTTCCGTTCACAACTTCAAAACTTACATGAATTCTTCATACATTCTACACCACGAGCGATATTTCACACCATTGCTTATCAACATTCAACATTGCTTATCATGCCTTCAATGTACAAAAGTTTTCTACGCTGAAGAGATTAAGTATGAAATATTCTTCGACGACTCACTGTCCAGAAATAAATTCTACGCGACGCATTCTTCGGACAACCCACTGCCCTGAATACATTCTACGAGATGCAACTAATACGCAAATTTTTCAACTTCGCCACGACGCTCTCACTCCAACATAAATCCGCATGTATTCTACAGTACACTACTCGAATACGTATTTCGACTTACTGAACTACGCGGAGCATTGCAATAAAACAGGCATTTAAATACAACAGCGTCGGCTAACAGCAATTCACCCTGAAGTCACGTGTATACTTCGTCGACACAAATTCATTCAGACTGTGCCATGCATTCACTCCGAATATAATTTCAGCACCCTGGCAATGTACATACTTTCACGACTTTTTCATCTGATAACATTTAAGAAATCACGTCTTCACCTTCAACATACGTCAACTATTTTGGACACTTTCTTAATTCAGTTTATGACTTTTTACATATTAAAAGTTTTCGTTCATGCAACTTTCAATCTGAGGTGGGGTATTGTCGGAGTTAACTCCATCTTTAATTGTCTAAATGGTTCACTACATGTGCTCTCCCTACGCTATAAATTCTGGGCGACTTCTTGCCTCGTTCTCTCTTTTCTTCAGGCCTCGTGCTGCATCCTACCTCGCGTGGAGGTGAGGTAAATACTCTTTTTCATTTCTTCATTTTCAGCGAACACATCTACAATGTAAGCTCTCGCAGAAGACTGCGTTTTCCCACTTGTGGGGGACGCCATGAACATTGTACACACATACACGTACGTACGAACATTCACCAAAATACAAACTCTTTACGCTTACACACAAACACAAATGTTAATGTCTATGTCCATTGTAAATTTTGTCGTTTAATACATATATTTGTTGACACATATATATCGGTCTTGTTGGTTTTCTTTACACTTCTTTATGGTGGATTCAATCTCTGAGTCTGGCATGTTCTTGTAGTGGAACTTCTAGCAGGAATAAACGCACGTGTTTCTAATTCAACAACACGTAAACCTCCGGTCTGCTACAAGTTTTAATATATGTTTACTTACTATTCATAATAAATAGTAAAATAGAAGATTTGGATCTTGCATAGAAAAGAATTCGCGGAAAATTAATGACCAAAAATCCGTTAAAACTTTTTGCGTAAAAATAATGTGCAAAGTTTATTATTTGTGTCAAAAAATTTGTTTTTTGGGTGTAATTAAATTTTAAAACAATAAAATTATTTTTGGTGCAAGAAAAAAACAAAAAAAAAAACAAGGCAAAAAGGAATGGCCGCCAGCGATTAATACATTGAATTAAAGTTAGATTCTCAACTCTTTAAAAAGTAAATTAGAATTTTATTCCAGGACAAGAAATACAATTAAGACCAACAGTCAATTTTGCGCCAACTGTGACGTTCTATCCTGATCTACCACGGCGCCAGTTGTGGCGTGGTCCTTCCCGGTCACGACACCTGTTGTGACGTCCCAAACCACCAATTGGTCACGACGCCAGATGTTCGCTCCTCGCTGTCCCGTCCGGTGTCGCTGCTCCAACGTGACGTCTTCCTGCCGCGTCAGTCAGCTGTTCGTCCTCACGACCAACTCCGGGTGGTCGCTGCACCAAACGTGACGTTCTAACCTTTTGGTGATTCGGGTAGGAATCTGGTTAGATTTGATATCAGCCTCGCCGTTCCCAACCTGCTTCCAACGCCTGGTTACCAAGGTAACTGCACTGATCTCCAGTCTGCCTACCCATGTTGTGAATTGATCTTAGACAGACGAGATCAAACAGGGGTTGGGGCCGTAATGCAAATTGAGTTCAACGGGGTGATAACACACAAATATGCATAAAAAAAAAATAAAATGAAAACTCAAAAGTTCAAAGTATCAAAGAAAAAGGTAACAAACTTTTATGTCTAGTTGTTCGATACATAGGACTGCATCTATCTCCCGACCCGTTCTGAGGATTGTGACACGTCGTTTTCGCTAGGCAAGTTTTAACGCTTCAAGTTGTTTGCTCTCTAAGAAATTTGTGTTTCGGTGTGTCTTTGGACGAAAGTCAAAAACTTATTTCTGTGGTCTGGTTCTAAGTCGCTCTTCAAAATAATTGTTCTTGGTTGAAGAGGAGTCCAAAATTTTGCGTGAATCTTGGTCAGCTATCTTGAGGCGGCTTCAACACTGGGCACTATCTCTGCCGTCCGAATTAACTGGCTCTGCAACGAACTGGAAACTCTAGCCCTCCTGGGTCGAACTGATTTCTGCCCGCCTGGGTCGAACGGGCCTTTCTGTCTGGTGGGGCTTTTTTATTGACGCCGACCAAAACCGGGGTGGGTCTGTTGGCGTCGGGGGTTCCTCGATAATTCTAAATACATATCCACCTCTTTTATTTCTGGTTAGGGATTTTCCACTCTTTTCCATTTTTGGTAACTTTTTTTTTACTCCCACTTTCTCACCATGCTTCTGAGGGGCGTGAACTGCCCTCCCCACTTCTTCGTAGCGGCTTCTCAAACTTATACTCTGGATAGGGGCGTCGACTGTTTTCTTCGTGCGTCACGTGATCACTCTCGGCCAATGAGGTCTTGGTCGGGTATCTTTCCTCCTCCTTCGTGCGTCATGTGATCACCACTTGACCAATGACGTCTTAGTCGGGCGTGAACAACCCGTGGCTTTGTTTTGGAAAAAAAATACCTTGCTTAACTAAAAAAAAAATAATTATCTCTCCTCTTTCTTTTTTTTCTTTCTTTCAAATCGCCGTTATCATGAACGGATAATGTGACAACTCTTTGTTCAACACGTGGCGTTTGTCAAGCAGTTTATCGCTAATTCATCAGATGGCTGGATTTCTCCGACATGGCCTCAGAAAAGAATTTTCTCCAAGTTTTCCGTCAGTCTGTCGTCTCCAAGGAAGAAATAAAAATTTCTGGTTCCATTCATTTTCCTTCGGTTCATGTGTCTGATAACAAAATTTTATTATCGCAGGGCAAAAGTCTGTTTTGTCGAAAAAAAAAACTTAACCAGTGAAACTGCTTGTGTGGGATTTTAATTTTCCATATCTAGCTAAGGCTCTCAAGCTACACCTGTGTTTTGTCAATTATCAAAATCTAACGTTTTCAAGTGGACTTTTTTTTTGGTGAACATTTCTTGATAACACAATTCCATTTGCGCAGGATAAGTGGAAAATCGGTCAATGATTGTTCGCAGGTGGCCTTTAATTTTTTATCTGTCCAAAGTCTTTTTTAGTCGCCTGTTTCTTGTCGTCACTCAATCTCATTGTCATTGTAATTTTTTTTTCGACATTTGACACCTTTGATAAAAAATGCCTTTTCTTTCCAATAGTTTGTTTCTTATCCTTAGATAACACTTCCCTACCCACTCAAATCTCATTGTCATTGTAATTTTCCACAATCTTTCGCCATTTTCCACTTTTCCTTTCTTTTTTTATTCCTTCTTAATGCATGGTGTGTGTTCCACTTATCAAAGAATTATTCTTAAAACCTAAAATACATTTTCCCTTTTCTGGTTTAAACCGTAAAAAAAAACAAATCCTTTCTATAAATTTCTTTCTCTGCCTGGATGCATGGTGCCACAATCCTCCCCTAACCGATTTGTCATTTACCCGTAAATGACACCTAAACCCAAATACATCATTTAACATGCACCATGCATTTGTCCCATGCAATTTACACCTTTCTTACATGCAGTGTAATGTTCTTTTCAACTTCTTTTGTTCTACATGCAATGTAATGTTCTTTTCATCTTCTTTGTTCTTCTGCAAATGTAATGTTCTTTTTCATCTTCTTCTTTCTACATGCAAAAGTTGTTCTTTTCATCTTCTTTTGTTCTACATGCAAATGTAATGTTCTTTTTCATCTTCTTCTGTTCTACATGCAAAAGTAATGTTCTTTTCATCTTCTTTTGTTCTACATGCAAATGTAATGTTCTTTTTCACCTTCTTCTGTTCTACATGCAAATGTAATGTTCTTTTTCTTCTTCTTCTGTTGTACATGCAAGTGTAATGTGTGCGTGTGTCTGTGGGTGCAGATGTGGTTACTATGGCTTGTTCTTCTTGGTCAATGTTTTCCTCTCCGCTGTGGGAGGTTTTTCCGCCGCACGTGGCGGTCTCACGCCAGCCTCCTCCGCTGGTCTTCCTGCAATTTCTTCGCCAATTCCGTCTGAGTAAGGAACACTGCTCGGCATCTCCCTCTCGAGTTGCTGCATGCTCATTAGATTGTCGTTCGCTAATCTCCCCTTACTCTTAACCTTCCATATTAATATACCCCCGATGGCTATAACTATGAATGTACCCATCACTATTGACCAACTTATCGCGATCTGCTCATCGTCTTCCCAAGCCACACCTTCGTTTCCCAACGCACTTAACTTGTCCCTCAATTGATCCATATCGATCTTTTCTATCGGCTTCATTAGTACTGGCATTTTATTCAAAGTAACATTAGAGAATCCCTTCACTATTGGCTCCCACAATTCTGTACAATTGACTAAGTCTCTGCCAATCATTTCTATGATTGAATCTTTCTATTCATATCTTTCTTCTTCCTGGTAATAGGGGGGTAAGGAAATAGATATCCCAACCGTCGAACATCCCATGGGTAACTTTAACAGGGATAATGGTGGCCTTACTCTTAATGTCCTTGTGGACTCTCCCCCACATACCCTAGACAAGCTGATAGGTTTCTGTGTGGCTACTGCCCACACCCGTCTGAAACACTGATAGCTTGTGGTAATGCCGTGTTTGCTAATACCTCCACTTGGCAGGTTCTCTTGATTTATTCCCTCTTCCCTTCAAACAATTCTAGTATGCACATTTTGCGGTTACCAGTTTTATAGATAGGGCTTAACGAGGTACAAGTCCCTAGAGCATCATCTCTACACCTTCCAGCTTCTTCCGCTGTTAGCAACATGAATTTCGTTCTCCCAATTTAAAGCTATGTATTCTGTTTCCACCTTGTACCTTTTCTATCATTCCCAAACCTTGATCTCTTTTGGGGTAGGAATGGGTAAATTTATAACCTGGTATATCTCGAATATACTCTCTCTATCTAACAACGGAACAGATATCACAACCAATAGTCGCCTATTTTCTAACAAGGTCACACATCCTAGTGCATTATAATACTTCCACAATTCTTTTGGTGGGGGTCCACTGGCAGCCTTAAATGGTGGGGTAACTCGGCCTGTATTCCGAGTAGCGCTTCCCTTAGGTGACCCGGGTTTACTATGCTTGGGGAGAGGTGTCCCAATGACAGCATGTCTAATTGCGCTCTCACATGTTCCAGCAAGGTCGTCAACGACTGACTAGTTTGTCGTACCTTATTCGTAATTGTCATCAGTTGGAAATATTTTTGCATGAATCCGCTCATTTCCTGTAATTCTATCATTACAGTTTCTGTATCATTAATTACCTCTTGTCTCAACCTTGCCAGGTTATCTATTAACCAATTGATTCTGGCTCTATTTTTGGCCACTTCTAACCTTGTCACATTTAATATTGTCACACTCTCCCTTGCCACCTGAGCAAGCGTTCTCTGGTTTACTTCCAATTCTCCCAGTTTCCTTCTTATGAATTTAACGTCATCTTCAGTCACTGTTCCAAACAGGACACTCAACGCTTTTCACACAATCGGAACTACTGATCTCTTTTCCCGCGTCTGCAGTAACTCTATTCCCTTCAGGTAGTTTTGCATGTCCCTCCATTGAGCCTCTATCATAGTGGCCTCTGATTCTAGGGAGTGCAATAAACTAAGATACCCTTTTTCCTTGGGATAATCTTGTCCTACTTTCAACCGGGCTGCATCCAGCTGCGTTAGCTCATTTCTTAACTTATTTAGTAGCGACTTGTATGGGTTCAAATCTATCACGAATGTGATCAACCATTTAGACCTGGTTATTATTACTTCACTCGTTTTTTAAAAATGGTGTTTCGGCTGTGCTTCCCAGCTTCCGCCATCGTCACCATCAGCGTGGCTACCATCATCATCGTCATCATCAACCCTTTCATCTTGATCATTCCTGAAGGTAACAAAATTCTCTTGTTGTTATTCTTCACAACCATTCAGTCTTGCTCGATTCATCACTCAATTATTCCATAATTTCTTACTAAGTTCAGCTCTTCCCTCCTCTAACTAACTTCTATCAGACAGAATGGCCCGGACAGAAGTGCGTGGCGCTCACTCCAAAGGTCGTACTTCATGACACCACTGATGGCCAGTCAGCAATGCCAATAATCTTCTTCCGTCCTTCGTGGTGCAGCTCGCGACTCCATCCCCTCCATCCACATCCACCGCAGTCAGCCAGCAGGTTTTTGGATGAGCCAGTGTCGTTATCTTGTCGACACTGAATGCTTCTATTCTGCACAGCCTTCTTGTTCTACTGACATTTGGGGTTCTTCACCCTTCTTGATCTCATCTTCCGAGCTGGTCCCTGCTCAACCTCTAACCTTCCCTCTGTGTTTAATTCCCGTCCAGGAGGTGTTTTGTCCTCTTCTTCATCTGATTCTTCCTTCTGTTTAGAGTCCTCGCCTTGGACGTCTTTAATACCTCTCGACTCTATGTCTAGATCTCTCCTGTTCCTTAGCCTTTCCTTGAGCTGGAAAAGGGGTATTTGATCCTCTTCCTCCCACTCGCTGGGCCCTTCGTCCTGTTCAGGGTTCCTCTTTTTAGAGCCCTCGACTGCTTGATTGGATCTCCTCGTTTTTCTCTTCCTTTTCTTTGGACATGGGGTGCGATAGCGACCTCACAGGGTCTTCTCTGCACCGATTCAGTCGACGACTGAACATCGCTGATCCCCGCCGAGGGTTCCAACTCCGTCACTCGGATCGCTTCGTCTATCTGGCCAAGTCGATCTATCTCCTCATCTTCTTCGGAATCTTCCTCCGTCTCCATTTCTTCTGGCTCAACCAGAGTTACCTTCCTTGTCCTTGTCTTCTTAGGCCTCGGCTCGCTCATTTCCAGGTTAGCTATTTCAGCCTTCTTCAGGTCATTGGTATGGACCCTCCTTGCTCATCCTGCCACTTGATCCCATATTACATATGATACTGGACCCGTCTGCTCTACTATCCGGTAGTACGGTTCCCATCTTTGATCCAGCTTTCCTTCTCTCTGGTGGATTTTATAGTAGACAGGGTCTCCAACCTTCAATTCTACTACCTTTCTTTCAGCATTCACTCTCTCATTTCTTTTCTTCTGGGCCCTCTTTATTCTTCTTCTGGCCTGTACAAATATTTTATGTTGTTGTTCCAGCAATAGCTGATGATGATCTTCTCCCATATACTTTCTTCGGGGCTTCAATAGGTTATCCACAGGCAGGACCACGTCTCTGCCAAACAACATAAAGTAAGGAGAAAATCTGGAGGTTTCGTTTATCGTAAACCTCACGGCCGCCAGAGCCTGCGTCAAATACAAGTCCCAATTTCCAGTGTTCTCTCTGACCAGCTTGGCCAATACATCTCCCAAGGTTCTATGAAACCTTTCCACTTTAGCATTTCTTTGGGGGTGATATGGAGATGTTTTTTACGTGCTCTATATTCAAACCTGTCAGAACTTCTCTCATTATGCTGTTTATATTCTCCGTGCCATTATCTGTTACCAATTGCACAGGGCGCCATACCTAGGGAAGATTTCACTTATTATCAAACCGGCCACAGTTCTAGCCTTCTTGTCTGGTACTGCAAATGCCTCAGGCCAATTTGTTAGCCAATCGACAAAACTCACTATATAGTTGTTTCCTTGTGCAGTTTCCCCATATGGTCCTGATACATCCATACTCACTTTCTCAAAGGGGAAGTTCGGCACGTCCGTCTCCTCCAATGGTGCCATTTCCTGCCTTCTGCTCTGCGACTGGCACACTACGCAGCTCCGAACATAGTTAGTGACCTCTCCGTACAGTTTGGGCCAATAGTACTTTCTTCCTATAAGATCACATGTCCTATCAATTCCCATGTGACCCAACCTCTCGTGGCACTGTTCCAATATCTCTGGTCTTAAACTTTTGGGCACATACAACTTGGGCTTGACTTCTTCATCCCTGCCTGAGAGATAATACAGTCTTTCCTCTATTATGGCATACTTGGTGGTCTCTCCTGCCTTCATCTTTTCTCTCAGGGCAGCGATTTCACTGTCTGCCTGCTCCTTCTCAATCCCTTCTGTCCAGTAGGGATCGGTTATTATCTGTGCGTCCCCTTCTTCGTCCGATTCTAACATAGGGCGGTCTTTTAGCTTATTAGAGTTAATTACTCCTATTCTATAGGCTTTATCATCTACTCCCTGCTCTACTTTTACAGATCTTTCTTCCAGTTGTTTCGGTATTCTTGAGAGTAAATCTGCGCACGTGTTTTCCTTCCCTGCCAAATACTCTATCTTACAGTGGTAGCCACTTAACTTAAGTGCCCACTGTTGAATTTTCTTATTATTTGTCCATTCTGCCTGCAATAGGTACTGCAGAGGTTTGTGGTCTGTTTTTATAGTAAAGACCGCACCATTCAAATAGTAGTCCAGTTTTTGGAGAGCATACATGATGGCATATGCTTCTCTTTCTATTACTGGCCATCTCTGTTGTGTCTCTGAGAGCTTATGGGAGAGGAAGTATATCGGTACTTCCTCTGGTATGCCTGGCACTGGTCCTTCTTTATCGGGACACGGCTGGGTAAGAACTGCTCCTACACACTGCTCACTGGCATCCGTGTATAGTACCATGGGTTTGCTGAGGCCTGGGTACGTCAGCAGTGGGACGGTTGTCAACTATTCCTTTAGCGTATCAAATGCCCGTTGACAGTCCCCTGTCCACTTGAACCTAGCGTATTTCTTCGTCAGGGCTACTAGTGGTATGGCAATTCTCGAAAATGCCGGGACGAAGCGTCGGTAGTAACCTATAGCTCCTATAAAACCTCTTACCTGTCTCACTGTCTTAGGTTCTGGCATTTCCCTTATGACTTTCACCTTATCCATGTCGGGTTTAATACCGTCTCCGTTTATGACAAAGCCCAAATATCTAGTTTCCTCTTTCAGAAACTGACACTTCGACAATTTTAATTTTAAGCCGTGTTTTCTTAACCTTCCCAACACTTGTTTTAGATGGAAAAAGTGTTGTTCTACTGTCTCCGAAAATATTAAGATATCGTCCAAATATGGCATGGCAAAGCTCTCGTATCCTCCTAACACTATTGACATTGGAAGATTCCCGGGGCATTAGCTAAACCGAATGGCATCACCCTGAACTGAAACAGTCCCAGGTGACACGCAAATGCGGTCTTCTCCTTGTCAGCCTCATCAAGGGCTACCTGCCAATACCCGGACCTCAAGTCCAACGTAGAGAAGTACTTTGCCTTCCCTAATAATGCCAACATGTCATCTATTAGTGGCAATGGCACCGCCAACGGCTTCGATATAAAATTTACTTTCCTAAAATCTACACAGAAACGGTGCCCGCCATCTTTCTTACCCACTATTACTATTGGGAAGCTCCAAGGGGAGATCGATTTTCGATCATCCCAGCTTCAACATCTCTTCTACTGCCTCTTCTACAAGGGTCTTTTATGAATAGGTGTCCGGTAGGGTTTCAATTTCACAGGGGTGATCTCCGGTGTCGATTTTCATTTTGACTGTGTGGGTCTGGCCCAATTCCTTGTCTGACTGGGCTACCACATCTCGATTGTCCCTCAACAGACCCCCCACATACGCAACACGGGCATATATTGGTACTACCATATATTTGGTACGAACGTTAAATGATGCACAAAACCATGTATTCGTATCACTGAACATGGGAAACGCCTATTCCGACCAGTGATGACGACCACTGCGTCCGAATATTCGAAGAAATGTCATCTATTTTACATTCGTGAGACGGATATGAATTTTTAGTCGACACAGGTGCCGAAATTAAAGTTATATCTCCGACACCAGAAAAAATATAACATTAGCGTTGTATAAAGCAATGAACAATAAAATTGACATGTATGGTGGAAAATCATTAAATTTTTGAATCGGAGCAGACTTCTTTACACATTTCAACCTATCAGTGAACATGGCTACCAAGACACTGATAGACAACGAAACTCTACTAAAATCCGAGGAACTCTTTCTTGATATCTTTCAACAAGTATCAGTTCACGGCAAGATTTATTGCGAAAAACTTCATAAATTCCCAGAGAAATGCTTCTTTTCGTATTTTAAATACTTCTGTAGAAACTATCGCAAAGATTGTACTGGAAAACAGGATCAGTACATATGGAGTGCCATCTGTGATTGATAATAACAGAAGACTACAGTTTCAATCTAAACTCTTTCTGAAATTTGTCAACTTATTCGGAGTCAAGCATATCCAAACTAATGATTACCATCCTTGTGCCAACGGGATTGTAGAAAGATTCCACAGACAGCTAAAAACTGGATTAACCACAAAGATTGACCCTTATAACTAGGTAGATAACTTACCAATTACTCTCCTGTCAATATGAAGTACCTTAAAAGAAGACCTACACTGCACACCAGCAGACATCGTTTTTTGGAACCTCACTGACATTATCTGGTCAATACTTTGAGGGTAAACAAAATACTGACCCTATCTACGAGCTTTGTCAAGAAATTAAAAGACTAGATGAACAAATTATATTTTACACCCATTAGATGTGTGACTAAACAATATTTTTATTTTTATTTTTAATAATTTCACACCAGGCAAGGCGATCATACCACTAGGACGCAAGGGGTTACAGAGTGAAAGAGAATGAGAAGTTTTAGTGAGGAAAAGGACAGTAAATGAACTGGGTTCGGGAAAACAGAAGATGCTGATTGGCGTTGCATTTAATTTTTTGAAGATTTTGGTTAGCAGCAAAGCAAGAAATCGGGAAGGTGTTCCACAAGCGAAAAGTGCGAAAAAAAAAAAACTATTAGAATAGAACAGGTTGTTGTATCTAGCTAGTTCATCAGTAAAACGGTGAGAACATTTTGCCAATCTAGGAACACTCTTAAATTCATGAAGCGGATGTACCAAAGAGAAAAGCTCACCAGAACGATTGCCAAAAACATATTTGTAGAAAAGACAGAGTGAAGCCACGTCACGTCGGTGACAAAATGACAGACGTCGACATGCCAAGTCAGGATCGATTATATTACAGACTCTTTGAATTTGTCAAGAATTTCAAAATATATAATAGATGCACCAGACCAGATATGATAACAGTGTTCAGACGAATGTTACATTTATAAATGTGCAAGAAGAATTCTGAGAAAAACTGTTGTCTGGCACAATACAGTGAACAAACTTTCTTAGCAGCAGATATAGCAATTGATTGAACAATATAATTACTCTGTGGAACCGCGCAGGGATTCCACCTACTTTTACGTGCGCGCGCGTATTGCACCCCTTCCTTTCAATTTCGCCTAGATATAGTAGTAAACAGCCATCTGCTGCCGACGTGAGGAAACTGCTGGCTGCTTGTGATTCCAGCTAAAACAGAATTTGAAGTTTTACCGCGCATTCTCTGACGTCACTGACGAACGGTGTTTTTCAAATCAGTCGCTGCCTGGTCTCCGAGCAAAAAGGTCGACTCATTTATTTCGCGCCCCTTGCCCATACGCGGGCCGAATTATCTTAACTACAAAAAAAAAAAAACTTCCTAGTAAACTCCTTCGCTCATCATGCTGAATCTCTTCATGTGGTTGCAACTTTCTGCGAATAACTTGTTAGAACCTTCCTCCATTTTCTACCAGAGAATGTAGAGTTTACGACACCGTCGTCATCACACTTTTACAATGACATTCCTCGTCCTGACGCGAACAACTTGTTCGAACTTTCCTCCGTTCACTACCAGGGAACGTAGAGTTTTTGGACACGGACGATTGATAAACTTCACATACACCTTTGGAACTCTAACCTTACGAACCAGTTTAATAAGAAAGAGAAAAAAAATAACATTACACCCACATGACAAAAATCTCGCAGTGAGTATTTTTCCTTGTTGTGTAGGCATGTACCTTTTTCATAAAAAGACTCTGTTCCAGAATTTTCCTTCTGTGGGAACCTTTCCCGCCTTAGCCATTTTGATTTTCGTTTTGGCGCGGAACATTAACATTCTTTTACTGACTACTTGTCACTACCTTATACAACGTGCCTACTTGCTAAGAACTAGCTTTACTTTTCTGATAGTCTCCACTGTTTGAGACAAAAATACTTTTCATTAAATAAAGTTTTATATTTGTTTTCCACCGGACTCGTTTTCGTCTTCCTCCTGGCTACCTATTTTTTACCTTTTATGCATGTGTTGAATGATCCTTTTTCCTCACTAAGGAGACTGTAATAATTCTACGGTTAAAAGATCACACATTTATTATTTTCACTTAATCTTTTTTTTTTACTTTGCTAGTGAATTCGGTAGTCGTGAGTAGTGTCTGGCACAAGGCCACCTTTTCGTAGGCCAGCACTGCATGCTACCGGGTCTGCTACAACTCCACTTGATCAGTAGAAAATATGAGTCCAAGGCACAAAATGTTGCTCTCTTAAGAGTTTAGCATCAGACATTCTGATGACAGGTAGAAAAGGTTCTCTATGGTGACTAAATGAAAGCAGTTTTGTTTTGGTGATGTTAAAATTTCCAAGTCATTCCTTCCCCAGTTAACCACTGATTGGGGATCCTTTTTTAAGAGCAGTTGCCAGTTTTACTTTATTGGATCTATTGGACTTGCTACTAAGACAGGGTGAATAGTTGTCCTCTGCATAGATAACTAGTTGGTAACTGATGATATCAGGAAGGTCATTGATGAAAATCAGAAACAGAGTAGGTCTATAGATATAGCTCTGGGGGACCTTTGCATTAATATGTAATGAACTAGAAGCATGTCAATTCAACACTACCTTCATTACACAATTTAAGATCAATTAGATTAGCCCAAATATTCATCCAGAGACACTGTAACTGTTGACCTTGTGGAGAAGATCAGCATGCTAAACCTTGTTGAATGCCATTGAGATATCTCGGGCCACAGTCCAAGCTTCACCATTCTTATCTAAAGATTGACAGACAAATTCATTGATGATCATTAACACATCAATAGTAGACCTGGAGAAAGAGATGCTATATTGTTTCACCAAAAGGAGGTGATATGAAGTAAGATGCTTAACCAATTTAGCATTGATTAGAGTCTCTAATACTTTGTTAAAAAGAGTTAAGAGATTAACAGGGTGATAATTCAAGTGGTCAGATGGTCCTGCAGACTCTTAAAGACAGAAACTACAGAGGATGACATCCTGATGACAGGCAGAAAAGGTTCTCTGCGGTGGTTAAATGAAAGCAGTTTTGTTTTTGTCATTCCTTGTCCCAGTTAACCACTGATTGGGGTCCTTTTAGAGACTAGTTGCCAGTTTTACTTTGTCAGATCTGTCGAGCTTGCTATTAACACCAGAGTAAATAGTTGTGCTATCTGCATAAATACCTAGTAGGAAACTGATGACATCGGCAAGGTCATTGATGAAGATCAAAGTAGGTCCGAGGATAGATCGCTGACCACCTCCCCTGCATTAACATTAAATGAATTAGAAGCATGTCTGTTCAACATGACCTTCATTACGCGATTTGTTAGAGTGATTGGATTTAGGCCAAATATTCGTCCTGAGACACCATAGCTCTTGTGGAAAAGGTCAGCATACCACACCCTGTCAAACGGCTTTGGAATATCTAGGGCTGCAGACCGAGCTTCGCCCTTCTTATCTCAAGCTTGATAGACAAATTAAGTGATGAGCGTAGTACATCGGCAGTAGAGCTGGAGAAACGAAAACCATATTGTTTATCCGAAAGGAAGTCTTGTGAAGTTATATGCTTAACCAATTCCAATTTGATTAGAGAGTCTAGTACTTTGCCAAAAAGAGGTAAGAGACAAATAAGGCAATAATTTGAGGAGTCAGATGGTTTTCCAGAGTTCTTAAAGACAGAAACTACTTGGAATGACTCCCAACAAGCTGGAAAGTAAGAAGTAGTGAGATATTTATTGTAAAATTTTGGAAAAACAGGAGCCAGTTCAGCGAATTGTAACTTTGCCTCTTTGAGGACACGCTTACATTCATTACTAGCTATACCTGCAGATGTTTCCAAATTATTCAGGTTTACATAAAGTGTTGAAACGACACGAAAATGTTACATAATTAAAAAAAATGGAAAGAAAACATAGTATCAACTGATCACTTAAAACCTACCTATATGGAAAAAACAACACATAAACACAAATCAAAGCAAACCAATAGACAACATGCCCTCACCTGAAATTTAAATTCCTGTAACAGCAATAACAAAATGTGATCGAACAGTATATTGGTTACAACATTTAGAAACATACAGTTTACAAATCAGGTTTCTAATCTTTTTCAATAAACAGAGAAATAAACTATTTCCGGTTTTGTTGCCACTTGATCTGCAACCACACACCCCCACACCCATCGACCACTTTACTTATGCGTTATTCTACGGTTAAATACCGTTTAGAAAACCGAGCTTCAATAGGAACCACCCGTTGGTCAATAAAAGATAAACACTTGAGATCGCAATAAAACTACCACTTCACCTTCTATGTGGGTGTCCATAGTATCACACTTCAACATTAGTTTCTTTCTTTAACTTTCTGTAACATGTCTTGATAATACATTCATTAATTGTTGTTTCTTTGAGTTCTATTTGTTGTTGTTTTTTACCTGGACTCACATAATTCCTCCAAATATTCTATGCGGGCCAATATACTAAGAGGCATAACATGATAATACTTTCCATTCCTGCAACAGAATTTATAGTTTGTTTGGCATGTCTGAATTGGCAGCATCGCTATTTTTTTTTAGATCATTATGGAGGTAAAACATGACAATTTTTATTTCGAGGGTTGCATGTGAATAATTATGATCATAGAAAGGAAAACGGCCAATAAGGGCGAGGAAACAGTCGTTGCATATGTATACATTTTTTATGCTTTGACTATTTTTTAATAGTTTCAAAATGACTGTAAAAAATAGGTATATGTCAATAATATTAATCATAAACAAATATTTATATTAAAATTGTGCTAAGGTGGTTACATTAAAAGCTAATGATGAAAATAAAAAATAGCTCTCCAAAGAAGACATAATTTCATTCACATAAAAACCGAATATTGGACAATAATCTATCTATCTATCTATCTATCTATCTTATATAATTAATTGATTTAAAATATGGGTTTTTCGCTACACAGTTCTAACCATGTTTCAAAAATGGAAGCTGAAAGCTCCGAATTTAATTTTGTAATTAAATTAAAGACATTTGTTCCATTTCATCCTCAAGCGAATTTAGGAGTAACTTTTAAAATTACTGGGTTTTAAAGACACAGCAAAAATCATAATTCACGTTTCCAAGGATACAGAGAAATCCATTCAACCAGGCTAGGGGTGTTTGCGTCTTCATTATCGCTGTATTTTGATGTATCAGTTATTAGTTACGTTTTAGTAGGGGTAGGGATGTATTTTTCAATGAAATCTAACATCCGTTAAATGCATGTCGTCTGGATTTTTAAAAAAAACTTTTATTGTCAACGGCAAAAATTCTTACGGCATTTTTTCTATTTGTATATTTAAAGATTTTTGGTGGGTGTTTAGGTTAGAATACGTTTTATTTAACTACGATTTGAAAAATATTTTCACTTTTAATTTTTAATATACTATATTTCTTTTAAGAACAAGTAAATGTATTAGAATCCCTTACAGTATGTAGAATTATTTTCACATCAAGTATAAGTATGTATATTATTAGGTAACAACTTTTTTTTTTTTAATTATATTTAAATATTATTTAAGTAAAATTTATGACAATGACGGCAAAAATAGCTAATTAATTTCACTGATTTAGTAAACTTTTATTTTTTATATAAACCTAGTAATATATTGTTTCTCATGTAAGTACAAAGGACATGGGTCATTCAATGGCTTACATCTTCTAGCTTTTCATATTAATTTCATTTTACTGTAGGTGATTTATTGGATTCTTTTAAGTGTTTCTAGTACTTAGAGGTAGGTGTTTAGGCTAGAATACGTTTTATTTAATTACAATTTTAAAAGATATTTAGATTAGAATTCGTTTTATTTAACTACAATTTTAAATACAACTTTAAAATATTTTTACTGTTATTTTAATAGAATATTAAAAAAACAACAACAAGTAAATGTAATAGAATTACTTACAGTATATAAAATTATTTTTTCACGTTAAATATAAGTATGTATATTGCCTGGTCGCACTTTTTAAATTTATTTTTATTTTTAAATATTATTTGAGGAAAATTTTTGACAATGATGGCATAAAATAGCTATTTCATTTCTCTGATTCAGTAAATTTTTATTTTTTATAATCTTAGTAATATATAGTTTCTCATGTATGCACAAAGGACATGGGTCATTTAATGACCTACATATTCTAGCTTTTCTTATTAACTTCCATTTTACTGTAGGTGTTTTATTTGATTCTTTTAGGTGCCAGAAGTACTTCGAGAGAGATGTTTGATTTTTATATTTATTTATCCTAAATGAACTTTGATGTTGGTTGAATCTTTTTTTGAACTCATGGCTAGTGCAACCTATATATATTTTTATGTTTTCAGGATTTTCAATCGAAGTGATATTGCGTTGGTATACTAATGATTCTGTGGGACATTTATTTTGTAGAGGGCAATTATGAGGGTTTCTACAGTTACATAATTTTTGTTTATTTTCATCAGTTTTTATTTTTCCATTGTCTAATTTTTTTTTGGTTTTGGTATAAGTGTTTATTTAAGATATTAACATTATGTTTCTTAATAATTTTTTTAAAGTTTTCAGTACAGCTGTAACTCAATTTTAGTCTGTTTTTATTGAAAATAGTACTTAGTTTACTTTCACTAGGAAAATGCTTAACTATTAATGCGAGGAATTTTTGTCCTAATTTGTTCTTTACCATTTGGTTTTATGGGGGCGTATACCAAATTATTTTTCTAAATCTGTTTTTTCTATGCTTTCCATTTTCATTTTTTATATAAGTTAGTTTTGGGTTTTTGTAGCCACTCTCTTTTAGAGCTTTATTATAGGAATTGATATGCCCATCGAAAATCTTGTCATTTGCTGAATTTGTACTAATTCTTTTACTGATAGATAACGGTATATGTTTAATTATAGATGGGGGGTGATTTGATTTAGGGTGTATATATAAAGGATTGGTCTTGGTTTTTTTTATAAGGTGTGTATGTATTTTTATTTAAATCTAATGTGATATCCAGGAAGTTCACTTTTTTGAAAAATTTAGTGCTAACCGTAATTTTTAAGCCCATGCTTTTAAATTCTTTATATAATACCTTTCTAATGTTATCTATTTTGAAGTTAGTTGAGTTTTTAATAACCATAAGTCCATCGTCTCTGTACAAACCAATGTCAGTTATATTAATATCACGGTGCGCTGTAAGGTTGTATAATATAAAAAGGCCTATGAGATCAGAAGACTCGGCTGAGTCTAGTGATCCCATTGTGATGTCAAAGTGGTCATAAGAATTTTTAATCCATTGCTCACCTTTATGTATCAGTACCGATTTTTTCGCATATGGAATAATGTTCTTTTCTATGGAACAAATGTCTTTAATTTAATTACAAAATTAAATTCAGAGCTTTCAGCTTCCATTTTTGAAACATGGTTAGAACTGTGTAGCGAAAAAAAAACATATTTTAAATCATTTAATTTATAATATTAATGCTCTGTAAATTTACATTGAGCACTATTTTGTAAAAATAAAAATATCTATAAGAACACCGGATTATATATCTTACTGTTCTTTCTTTCTTTTTTATATATATATATATATATATATATATATATATATATATTCCATACTTCTGTTTTTATGTCTGTTTGATTGTGTTTTATAGACTCCTCAGCATTTGAACATTATGAACTGAAACTTGGCATGAGGCCTACTTTTTTTACCAAAAATTGCCCAGTAAGCTTGAATTTGAGTTTGAATTTGAAGATATTGGGCCACGTGTCGGCGTGCTGGTCAGGTGCGATTTTTGTTTATTTTCTATTAAAACTTGCTCCTAAAGCCTGAATTTGAGTTTTTAAGCCTCCGACAAGAAAGCGAGACAATCGTGTTTTTAATTACTCTCAGAGCCATTAAAAGAGGTGATGTTTGGTATAAGAAAATTCTGAAATTGCAAAATATCAGGCTTTTTTGCAAGTTCTGGAAAAATTCAGCTTGTAAAAAGTCAGCTTCGAAAAAAACTCAGTGACTGCAAGATAGGTGCGCCGGCCTTGCAGCTGGTGTAAAAATAATTCCGAAATATGGTCCCAGTGGTCTAAGTTGTTTGTATTTTGGTTTTTTCTTCATCTGTATATATAATGAAGACGAATAGTCAATTTCCTTACTCATGGGGTAAACTAATTGAAAAAATTTTTTAATTTATCTCCCAAAATCTCAATTTGAAGTTGTTTATTCCAATTTGAAGTTGTTTATTCTTATTTTGAAGTTGATTGTTTTTAGGTTTTTTACATTTTCTCAATTTGAAGTTGATTAATCCATTTTGAAGTTGATTGTTCCAATTTGAAGTTGATTGTTCCAATTTGAAGTTGATTGATCCAATTTGAAGTTGATTAATCCATTTTGAAGTCGATTGTTCCATTTTGAAGTTGATTGATCCAATTTGAAGTTGATTAATCCATTTTGAAGTCGATTGTTCCATTTTGAAGTTGATTAATCCAATTTGAAGTTGATTAATCCATTTTGGAGTTGATTAATTTTTTTACTTGAAAATAAGTCCATTTTGAAGTTGAAAAGGTATAGAATTGATTCCACATTACTACCAGGGATTAGAACTGTTCATGTTGCATTAAAACTTCTACTTGACCTTTATACGAATTAAAACTCAGTCTACAACATTATCAAGACTTTTGGGATGGAAGAAGTTATAAGACAATGTCATTTGATTGCTTTTTTTATGAAAGCACTATGATGCATAATGGAGCTCTGGAGGCTGTTGATCAAATGTTAGGAAATATAAAAAAAGTTTTTTTAATGATGGAAAGGAGTTATTTCGTTTTTTCATCTAGGAGATTTCAGGCAAATCCTTCCAGTTATATCAAAAGGAACAAAAACTGATGAGATTCGAGCATGCATGAATCTTCCAGACAAAACCATAAAACTCAAAACAAATATATATTCTGTCTAATGATCGAATGTCTGACGAATTTCCAAAAAGATTATTATTCCTTGGAGAAGGAGGAATTCGTGTGGACAATGAGGTCTGCTTAAACCTGTCATCAATAAGCACCCTGGTGCAGTTTGGCAAAGAATTAATAACCAAAGTCTTCCAAAACATCGATCAGAATCATAAGCGGTTAAGTGAGAGAGCAATTTTGTCTCTAAAAAATTACTGTGAGCCCTATTAAATTTGAACTTTTGAAAATCCTCCCCAGAGAATGCCACTCTTATATGTTCATTGATACAGTTGTAGATCCTTCAGAGGCAGTGGATTATCCAATTGAGATTTTGAACTCGTTAGATCCATCTGGACTACAATCTCACAAATTAGATCTCGAAGCTGGTACTCCAATAATTAAGAAATCTAGATCCACCAAGAATCTGTAATGGAACGCGAATAGTAGTTAAGAAAATGATGCCACACCTCAATGAAGCAACAATTCTGTTCGGATTTGGTAATGAGATGTTTTCATCTCAAGAATACCTTTGATCCCAACTGATGTAACAATTCATTTCAACAGATTGAAGTTTCCAGTGAAACTAGGCTTTGCATGTGTTCATAAATAAATCCCGAAGGCCAGCCCCTCTCAGTTGCTGGCGTACACCATGAAGAATCATGCTTTTCGCATAGACAACTTTATGTTGCATGTTCATGAGTTGCAAGAAAAATAATCTGTTTGTTTTCACTCCATCAGTAACAACAACAACAACAAATTGTTTATAAAGAAGTTCTTTCATGAAGATGTTTCAATGATCATTCTCAATTTTTCCGACCATTTGTTCTGTTCTCATATTAGAATAATTTTCGAAATTTGAATTCGAATTGTTGTGTTTACGTACTTTACTAAATTAGAATATTTTTAGAAGATGATTAGAAAATTGTATTTGAATTGTCATATTTAATTTTAATTGTTAGATATAATTATAATGCAACAATTATTTGATTTTTGCAAGAATTTCCAAATCAATGTGATTTTTATCGCAAAAAGATGCTAACATTTCCTATACTAATCTTTGGTCCCACCCCTGCTGACGCAAAAAAACAAAAAAAAATTTGAATTTTCTAAAAAAATATAATTTAATAATTAAAAAATCCTTTGGTCCTTCCTCTTAATAACATAAAGAGTTTGACGATAAAATTTCACTTTTATGCTAATTTTTAGGGAATCAATGGTGGTACTTAGTAAGAAGTATTGGGAGTACTTTGTCTGAATCATCAATTGCTATTGAAAAGGGCAAACCATGTTATTTGATTTACTTCACATGTACAGAATACAGTGGTAGAATATTTTTTTCACATACAGCTTTAGTTTTCCCAAGTTATACCTTTCATTATAAATGAGTCACTATGTATTTCTGTGTTAATTTTTACTCCGCAGTCAACACTTCTTTTTTGACTGATGTTTCACAGCACAATACACTTTTATTGTACAGTTCAACAGCCATTATTTTCCCAACTTGCTATGATCAAGCTGTAGAAGAAAATGATGATAGTGATACAGGTACTACGACTGCAGTTGTTAAATTTATTTTTGAGTTTTTCTGTAACAATGCGCCGTTCATGCTAATATCCACATTACCAGGGTCGGTGCAAGGCTTCCGTGCCCTCCACCCCGAATGTATGTTACTGTTCCTCCCACTTTATTTATTACATCTCAATTTTCATAAAATAATATTCATGTAAAATACAAATTTTATTGTAACATGATTAATTGATCATATGCAATATAGGTGAACAATTCAAGTGGAAAAATTAAAAATACAATTTATCTAAATACAAATTAGAAACTAAATAGATCATTCCATCTTTTTTTTTTTTTTTTCGGCAATTTTAACATCAATTTGAAAATTTTCTTGTTAAAAAGTTTACACATTATTCGACATTACGGATAAGGAGAATAGTGAATTTTAAATAAAATGTATTTTTACGAGCAAACAAATTCACGGATTCGGACAAAAAATCAAAACAAAAAAACCTCAGCTCAAAATGACGTCAAAATCCTCGCAAGTTTTTAATAATAGTCAATTGTGTTTAATTTACTTAGTAACATAAATGTAGGTAGAAAAAAAAAGAAGCAAATTTTAGTTAGATAGCGCAGTAAACAAACACTACCCAGAACCCCCAATAAGGCTTCCACACTCCTTCTTTCGTGTGTTCATGGATAATTGCAGTTTTTTCTTTTCGGCATTTCTTTAGAGACAACAAGTATTGTCTACCACTCTCCTCTGTAAACTTCGGCAGAGTTGTAGCCTCAAACTCCGATGTGTACTGGATTGATAGTTTGGATTATCTCGTCCAACGGCAACTCCATATAAAATTAAATTAAAATAAAAATACCTCAGTGGTTAGTGCGGCCTTCACCTCCAAAATTTCCCGCTGTCTTTGCTATAATTAAAATAAAGCAAGTTATAATATAATTTTTTAGACAGGCACCAAAAAGGACCAAATTAGCGTGCTTCTTAAGGCGGGGCAGTAGTACGTCTGGCCACCCGATCACGGAAAAGAAAACTGCTAGTAAGGGATAGCCATTGCATACATTTTTTGGCGTTTGCTATTTTTAAATAGTTTCATAATGGCTGTATAAACAGCGCTATATATCAATAACAACTATGAACTAATATTCAAGTTAGGTAACTCCAAAGATTTTCTACATGAAACACATGAAAAAAATGTCTAAAACTTGATAAACAATGTTATTATACAGTATTGTCATAATCATTGTGTTATTAAGATGAAAGACCAAAAGATATTTTGATATAAAAATGAATCTTAAAATCTTTTTTTTTTTTTTTACCTGACGGGAAAGTGTGTGTGTGTGTAGCCGGGGGTTGGGCATATGGGAATTTTTTTTGTCTTTTTAACTGCGACAAATATTGTTTGTAAATTCTTTTAAAAAATCAGATAATTGTTGAATTTTAATGAAACTTTTTCGGGACTTATTCAGAAATTAATTCAATTATTAAAAGTTTTTTTTTTTTTTTTTTTTTCAGTAAATCTTGGGAAAATAAATTTTATCTAATTTCGAGAAATTCTTTTTTGTGACACTTCAGTCAGTTTAAATGCTTAAAGGACAAGACATTCGAGAATTTAAATCATTAATATTTCTTGTCAGACAAGACCCCACCACTTTTGTTCTAAATCGTAAAATAATAAAAAAATGAAATAAAACTTTAAAACTAAAACATTTTTTTAAGTTAGAATGCTATTAGACACCATTGTATTGCCTTTTACAAAAATAATGATTTTTTACAAAAATGGTTTTCATTTTATTAAAATTTTAATTAGAATGATTTATAAACTTTTAAAATTCTGTATCAATTTTTAACGGTCGATGGTGAGTTAGAAAATAAAAACTGTTTTTACTAAATTGGAAAAGCTTACAATTCATCGACACTCAGTATTTTAAGAAGTATTAATTAAATTTTTTTGTGTGTATGTACCGATTTTTATAAATACAGACGTCCATACATGACATTTATCAGAAAATAAGAGCGGAAACTATAAATTTAAAGTTTATTGGTAATTTTCTAAAATTTTCTCAACGTCTCCGTAAGTAAGATTAAAGCCGAGGTACCTAAAATTTAGGTACATATACAAAAATCCGTTAAAAATGAGCATGCATGGAGAAAGATATGCCAAATTTAATAAAAACAGAGTTTTCAAAATCATTATTATTATCAAGAGGAAAGACCAAATGATTTTTTGATTATTAAATTATATTTTTTATGCCTTTGTAAAATCTTCAAGATTTTGTTTTTCGTGCGTCAGCGGGAGATTATGAATTAATACGGGGAATTCGCATTAATTTGGTTGGGACATTTCAGCAAAAAAAAAAAAAATAATTGTCGGATTTTAATGAAACTTTGAGAACTTATTCACAAATGAATTAATTAATTTTTTAAACGTTTTCTAATTTTTTTTTTTTTTTTTGTTTAGAAAATTTTGGAAAAAATATCAACACAAGTCGTTGGAAACCCCCATTGACAGAAAATCTACTCTGAATCGTAAAATAAAAAATGCAAAAAAGAAAAATTAAGTCATAATTTAATTAGAAAAGTTTTTAATTGCTTTTATGAACATTGTAGGGACACTATAGTCTTCAGAAAATTTTTTTTTTCGATAAATAATGAATTTTTACAAGAAACTTTTAATTTAAAAAAAAAGATTAGAATTTATAAAGTTTTAAATCTTTTAATATTCTGTATTAATTTGTACAGAATTAATTAATTAATAAATCAATTTGTAAATATGATACTATTTTTCAGTAAAAACTATATTTACTAATCATAAATGGAAACGCTTAGTAGAATTCAGCTCCCCCAGTATTTTAAAAAGAATTTTGAAATTTTCTTTGTGCGTATAACTGTGCTGAATTTTGTAAATACACGACATTATCAGATAATAGGAGCGGTAATCACAGTGAATTTATAAAATGTATTGGTAATTTTCTTAACATTTCCCCAACAAGCGTCATTGTAAGTAAGACTGTAAAGCCAGAGTATCTAAAATTCAGTAAAATATTAGATTACTAAGAATATTTTGTAAATGTTTAAGATTACTGGGTAATTTATATATATATATATATATATATATATATATATATATATAAAATTATTTATGTGTATATATATATATATATATATATATATTTTATATGTGTGAATATATGTATAACATAGTAATATAAATACATATGCATGTATGGATGTTTATGGGTATCGTTCTTTTTATATGCTTGTTTATGTATATAATTGTGTGTGTGTGTGTATGTAGGTCTATGTGTGTGTGTATATATATGTGTGTGTGTATATATATATATATATATATATATATATATATATGTGTATATGTATGTATATGTGTATGTATGTGTATATGTGTGTGTATGTATATATATATATGTGTGTGTGTGTGTGTGTGTGTGTGTATCGAATGTATTCAAATGGAAGGACATAAGGTCATTTTAATGGTGTTTTAAAATTACTCTTATTAATATTTAATCTTACTTTCTCCTTTAATGTTCTATATTTAGAATTATGGGAGTGTATATTTATTATCTTGAGGTATTTTCATTTTAAATTGATAATTTAACTTAAATTTAAATATACCACTCTTTGACTATCAATATTGATAGCAAAATATTAATTTAATTTTTTTGAATAATTAAACACTTCAGAAGTCACCTAACGTTAAACTTTAACTATGAAATTAAACAAAAATATAAATAAATTTCAGATATTAAAATATATGTAATTATTTATAAATGTATGTGTATGTAATTTATGTATGAATATGTATAGGTACCTGTGTATATCGCTACATGTGTGTCTATGTGTGTATTTGCGCATGTAAATAAACGTATGTATATATGGGTTTTGCATGAATATGTATGTGATATATATAAGAAGAAAGCAAAATCTTTAATATTACCCTCAAATATTATTCCATAATTAAACCTAAACTTTAAGTAAGTAAGATTACCCATAAAAAATAATGACAAATTGCATTCATAAATTAGATTAAAAGTAAAACTAATAAAGATGTTACCGTAACTATTTTTACAATATTAAAAAAGTAAGATTGGTCGGGTAAACAAATTATTATTATTTAAAATATTTTTTAATATGTTCTCTATAAATGTGTTAATAAATATAGTATTTAACTTATATTAAGTCCCTAAACTATTTGTTTAAAAAAATTGAATATTTAAATTGATAGCAAACATCAAATTTTTTTAGACATATAAATTTCTATCAAGCATTAAAATCTATTCTTTACTTAAATTTCTAAAACCCAATTACAGCCTCTTTCTCTTTACTTCCCTCTCCCTCTCCCTCTCTCTCTTTTTTCTTTTTCTTTTCTCCCTATTCCCCTCCTATTTCTATATATCACTTCCGTTAAGTTAACCATCTAAATAGGTCAAGGTCTATCACTCCTCCCACAATATAAAGTATACTTGAGAGAGATATGAAATTAATCCCTCTCTATACTCTAGCATGTCTCTTTAACTATCCCTCTTACACTCTCTGTTAAATTACAAAAACTTACACTACCCATCAATTTTAATTTCATTTTTCGTTTCATTTCATTTTTGGGAGTGCTATTTGATGATCCGGCGTCCTTTAAAAGGACTCTGGTGAAATAAATTATTATAATGGTACCTTAAAGTGGTCTGTTTTTCTAAAGGCGTTCACGTTATATTCAAATAATTGTTACAGTTATGTACCTCCTTTGAAAAAAATCTATCGAGAGAGTTGTCAACAGTTCATAAAAACACTTACCTCTGTGTTAAAAAAAATGATTTTCTACAATATTCTAAACTAAAAGTAACATTTATTTTAATGCAGATTAATTAAACTTTAAATCAGTTAATCTTCTTCAAATAAAGTTTCAGAAAAGTATATTTTATTTTTTAAAGATTTAATAAAGAAAATTATGTTTGTTGACAGATTTGTCAATATGGACGATTTTATCGATTAAAAAAATCATCCCAATCAATTTAAATTCAGTTTCAAATAAAGCAGAGTATTTTGCTTATTGGAAATATTAAATTTAAATCTATTTGCTCATAAAATATTCAAGAAATATTTTTCATTTTTAAAGTGCATTAGGTACCTAAAATTGAACTAAGGTGATTAAGATAAAGGCTCATGATGAAAATAAATAGGAACTTTCGAAAGAATATACTTTTTAGTTTTTATCAACATAAAACAGAACATCGGACAAAAGGGTTTATTGATTAATAAAAGAAATGATGACAAAACATTTACTTCACTGAAAAATGAAAATGTTACATACTTCCAAGGTAAAAAAAAAGTAATTATCAGTTTCAGTGGGGATTCCCCGGCAAACTCATTTCTTGGAAATTTAATGTTACTACTTAGAATTCCTACACTCACAGCATTTAAAAGAAAGAGCGGCTATAAAAAGCTCACACTGTATGCAACTTCGTTTAAGTTGAAAGAATATTTAACTTAACTCTTTCAATTCAAATTACCAAGAAGGCAGAAGAGCAACAAAGGTATGAATTTTCTTTTTATTTTAGTTGATCATGATATATGCCAGTTCAGGGCATATTGAAAAAAGTATGAAATTTATTTTAGATTCCAGCAAAATTGATGAGTTTTTTTTTGTTTTTTTTTCGAAATGAAAGCAAAAAATCGATACCTCAGTGACTTATCAGATTCAAACGCAAAGTACTTATTCATTAATGAATGAATAGTATACTGAATAAACTAATTTATTAGAAAAAATTGTGTAATTCAAATTGTCTCACCTATCACCCATTTAATATATTCGGTGTAAGGGGTCTTGACTGAAATCTTTTTAGCTTTTTTTTAGTTATATAAAGAAAAGGAAAAAACGGTGAAAGTCTAGAATCGGAGTCATAATTCGCGAGTTAAAATTTATTGTTTATTGTTTTTAAATTTTCAAATACGTTTTGTAAAGAAAACTCCGTGGAGATGTTATTTCAGCAAAAAAAACATGATGCAATATCACTTGTGAACATACGGAAAATTTGTGCCAAACCGTGCCAGAAATAATTCAATAATGAAAGTAACAAACTTTTTAGGCGGAATGTTATTAAGCACAACCCTGCTGAAAAATAAAAATTCATTTCGAGTGTATTTATATGACATTATTAATTTAAAACCAAGTACAATAATATATTTAATATATAATATTATTTAATATATAATATTATTTTAAATTGCATTGAAAAACGTGCCTATATTCTCCCAAAATTATTAGCCTTGAACTTAAAAATGTCTCTACCAAATTGCCTTATTCATGCGTTGTGACTATTTCATATCTCTTTTTGAACCATCAATTCTCTTTTGGCGTTTCTTGATTCTTGCCCAATATGCTTCTACATGATTAGTATAGGCCCCCGTCATTGGATCAAGAAAATTTTGATTATGTTTGACAACTAAATGTTAAAGTTTTTTTTTTACGATTTGAAGCAGATTTTAGAAAAGTTGGTGGTAGTTAGGAAAAAAAAAATTATGATTTACAAACACTCTCCAAGGTGTTCTGCTTTTAACTGATAAACCATTCAGTAGCGTTTCAAATTATAGAAAACTTTATGAAATTAATTAAGGGGTGGGTAACAGATGTAAAAAAATATTTTTACCAAGATTTTCTAAATATAATATTTTCAAAAAATAAATTCATTCATTTGTGAATACGTCCTTAAATGTTGCATTGAAATCCGACAATTAATTGATTTTTGCAAGAATTTCCAAATTAATGTTTTTCAACTGAAAAAGGCGTTAAGAAACTAATGCTAAATATTACGCGACCGCTGACTTAAAAAAAAAAAAGAAAAAATTTTTCAATCAAAATTTCAAACCTACTAGAAAGGAATAAAATTTTTAAAAATATTTTGTTCTTTATCTTTGACGATAAAACTTTGTTTTTATTACGTTTGTGGTCTTTTTAAATCATGCTATGCTTTTTCCGCGAAAAGGTGGAGGTACCTATAAAATTATCTAATAAGCTTTTAATTGCTTTTATACATATTAAAGACATTAGTCTGAAGAAAAAAAATTCGATGAATAATGAATTTTTACAAGATTTGTTTGCATTTTCTTTTACTTAAGTTATAAAGTTTTAAAATGTTTTAAAATTCTTCTAAACACTAATACAGTTAGGTTATTAAATTATTAAATGAAGACTATATTTACTAAACGAAAATTGAAAAGCTTAACACAAATCATCCTACCAAAAATTTTTACAATAATTAAAAAGATTGTGTGTTTAAAACCTTTTTTTTTTAAGTATGATGTTTCAAAAGTGACATTATGGTCAAAAGGTCATGTGTTTCAAGGGCTATCCTCCTTAGGGAAGATCCCCGAAAGTCTTTTCCCCTGTCACACACACACACACACACACACACACACACACACACACACACACACACACACACACACACACACACACACAAAGAAATGCGTTCACTTAGATTTCGTAAATTTATGTCAATTCTGGTCATCCATAGTAGCTGTCATCAACTCGGAACTTATCGATACGTTAATAAAGATGACAGATCACAGAAAAACATGACCCGTCGTTAAGAAATGATTGCATATTACTTTTTTATGCTATAAGTAATGTTTATTTTTTTAAATCAGATTAATTTAACTTTCAATTTGTTAATTTTACTCAAAGTATCACAAATTATATATTACAAATTTTTGGAAGATTTTTTAAAACCGATCATTTTGTATTGATTACAAATTTCTTAAAATTAAGAAAATGACTGCTTTTAGGAAAATCTTCTTAATTCGGCCAAAAAGTTGAGATTCCGATCTATATAATTTTATTTGAAATACACCAGAATATTTAACTGACTGGAAATAGTAAATTTAATCATTAGCTTTCAGTTAAAGCTAAAATGAAATCTTCAAGAATGCTTTTTCATAAAAAAAAATCATTTTAACCTTAGGTATCGAGAATTTATACCGAATTAGTGGGAAGCGGTTCATCTCGATTAATGCGCGAAAGTTTACAGATAATGCCTCGGTGACAAATTTAAAAAAAAGTATCATTCCTGTTGTAAAAAAGCCTGATTATTCCTAAAAAAAGCATTACAAACTGGCGGAAATCTACCGTTTAGGAGATATTGAAAATTTTAGTTGGGTCCCAGTTACCCTCGATTACTGACGTCGATAATTTGTCACTGGCGCAGTAATCGAGGGTATCCCGGACCCAGCTAAAATTGTCAATATCTCCTAAACGGTAGATTCCCGTCAATTTTTAATGTTATTTTTGGAATAATCAGGTGATTTTACACCAGAAATGATATTTATCGGCACATCCCTCCTACCATCATCGTCTGCCTCGAAACTTTTCTTTTCCTTTACTTTCATTGTCGTTGCTACCTTGTGAGCAACGCCCCAACACTTCGTGCTAAGGCACGTGACCGTTTTGGAACGAACATCCATTCAAAGTTTTTTGGACAGCTGGCATTTTGCCACCAGTCAAACGGCCACCTGACTCATCGGATACCCGCCAAAAAATTATCCACGGGTAAGAGACGACCTGCGGGCATCGAGTCGGAAAGACGTGTTTTTACATCTCTCTCTGCACATAAGCTTCAACCGTCTAGACTTCGGCAATAGACCTTTTTCATAGTCAATTCGTTTGCCGAAGCTACCTTCCATCAGTGTAGACTCGGTCTGACCTAACCTAGAGCAACAAGCATTTTCGTCACGAACCTCAGTATCGAACGGACTTGACTTGCCTAAACTGAAACAACAAGCAAGTCAGAAATCCACAAGCTTTCACACGTGGTACCTATACTTTCTGGATCTCTCCCTCTTTTTGGTCTATACTTCTTACAGGCAACAAACGCTTTTGCAGCTCAGTAATCTTGGTGATTTTCCTCGGTCGAAATCTCACAACCGACCGAATTAGTTCCGTCACTAAGTTGCTTCTGATCTTTCCTTTTCTACTAAAATAAAAAAGGACCTTCTTAGCTAAAGTTGCCTCCCTTATACTGTTTATTCAAATAAATAAATAAAAGAAGGAAACTTTCCATATAACCTTTCTCCACGTTTTGGACTATTTCTTCACCAAGGACACTTGGCGCCAACATTACTATGTTTTGGCGCGCAACAGCCTTCGATCATTAACGTCAGCCTCACATTATGCAGATTTGTTTGAACCGCCTTTCCAGAGACCAAGAACTCTACTTTACATTCCCCCCTCTACTGCACCCTGCCAAATTTGTTGTTGAAAATAAAAAAAAAATTACATCTTGTTATGCCTTTTCTTATCTAATGCTGTTTGTCCACTTTTTACATTGCTAACTTGTTATGATCCATTGATATTCTAAAAAAATATCAAAAATACTCTTATACGGAGAAGTTTGGTACTCTGACACAAGGCCATTCGCAAGAAACCGCACTAGGCCACCGGGCTCCTCCTATATATTTTTCTTTAAATTTCTCAGTGGGGCATGATTATCTGCAAATTTACCCATTGTTTTTCGTAAGAGTCTGTTTTTTTTCAAATTATAAATTAGGTCCAACAAGAGATTTAATAGCAATATCTAATTAATAAAATATAACAATTCTACTGTGGGTATGTTCAATAATTCGCCGAAAAAACAGCATAGCATGATGAAAAAATGCCCCAAACTTAATGAAAAAAAAATATCGTGAAAAAGTTTGTTACTAATAAGAGGAAAGACCAAAGTATTTTTTAATAATTTAAAAAAAATTATTTATTCTTTTCTAGCACGTTTGAAATTTTGGTTGAAAATCTTGTATTTACATCAAGGGTCGCGTAATAATATTCATTTTTTAGCGCTTTTTTCAGTTGAAAAACACATTAATTTGGAAATTCTTGCAAAAATTAAATAATTGTGGGATTTTAATGAAGCTTTCAGAACTTATTCAAAAATGAATGAAATTATTCTAGAAAGTTTTGTTTTTTAGAAAGTCATGGTAAAAATATATATATTTTTTTTACATCTATTACTTCCCCATACTTAATTTTATGATTACTGTGTATTTTTGTAATTTTTTATTAAAAAATGCAGAAGACTTTGAAGAATATAAATCATCGACTTTTTGTAAATTAAGGATCGTTTCCACCCAAATTTTAGCTCTGAATTGTAAAATACAAAACCCAATAAAACTAAGACATTATTTAATTAAAAAAGCTTTTAATGGCTTTTATGAATAATATATATTAAGAACATTAGTGTCTGAAGCCAAAATATTTTTTCGATGAAAAATAAATTTTTACAAGAATTGTTTTCTTTTTTTTTTATCAATTTTAAATACAAAATGTTATAAAGTTGTTAAATATTTTAAAATTAATTTTGAATATGGGTATCTCTGAAAATGCTCTTATTAATTAAAAGATCTATTTTTACGAAACTTAAATTTGAAAGTTTATTACAATTTTCAATTTCTTAATATGCCAAAAAATGTATTAAAACGCAGTTTTACCGTAAAACTATGGATACACAATTCAGAAATAATGTCCCATGTTTTAAGAGTGTTTCTTCTGATAGCGCGGATCCGGTCTCATAAATTGCGTTGATTTTCGTCCTGGCTAGAACGTATCAAATTCTCTGACTGTCATCGTAGTATTTTCAAAATTTTTCATTTTTTTATTTACATATTTCGCTAAATATTTTCTTTTCATTTTTATTTATTTTTTCTTTTTCAGTGAGAGACATACTGCAATAATTATTTTTTTCTTTTTTAGATTTAATTTTAGTGACAGAAACAGTGCTGGCAATGGACATATCTTCGTTAAAACGTACTTAAAAAAATCAATATCATAACTTTTGAAAGTATTTAATTTTTAAGAATTACTTTATAGTGAAATAATCTGGTTCACTTAAAATTCGAAAATACTGCCACTTCTGCCTTTGTGTCCAATAAATTAAAAATTAATCCATAAAAAATATCCTACGAAGAAAAACCAATATTTAATAACGCAAATGTTTACAATACATTAAATCATCTATTAATATTTCGTAGCGTAACCGTTATATTGCTAATTACAGTATGTAGGCGTTTATTGGCACTGTATATAAAAAATGAAAAAGAAAGGAACGTCGGAATATAAAATAATTTGGGCCAATCAAAAAATTAACACAAAGAGACTTTTGATGTTAGCTGAAATCAAGGCTTGCGCCAGTCTGGGAGCCTGGTTTAAAGCATATAAGCTCACAACTAAGCGAGAAGTGATGACAAAAGAAACCACGGAAGAAGAGATGCGGCCACCTGAGAAATCAGCTATGCGTGGCGCGTGAAGTAGTTAAGATATCATCTATGAATGATATTTTATGCCCATCTTAGGACCGAAAATAATAGTATGCTGATCTATTTCTAACATGACTGCTGCTATCAAGTTCTGACTCCTTAACTGTCAAATATCGAATCGAAACGGATTTTCATTCTGATTGCTATCAAGTTCTGTATTATAGACGGACATTTTACTTTACTGAATGTCAAATGACTCACTCTAAATCAAATAAATAAAAATATAGTGATTTCCCAAGTGTAGCTTAGATGTGGCACATCGCCGAAAGTATGGGGCACCCAGTGAGGATCGAACTCACTACTCAGTCGTAGTTGTTCTAGCGAGACAAACTTGCTAACTACTACACTGCCTCGAGGTTCCCACATTTTCCAAGCGTAGCTTAGATGTGGCACAAGGCCGAAAGTATGGGGCATCCAAACTCACTACTCAGTCGTAACTGTTTTAGCGAGACAAGCTTGATAACCATTACACCACGACGAGGTGTCCAAAATATATTATATATTTTATACCCTTCAGTCAGTTCTTTTTATTCCAAAGTTCCTGGTAAATAAACAGTAAACACCAAGAATTTTCCTGGCAAATCTCCACAAACAATTCAGCTAGAAAAATTGAAAACAAATACGATGTATCTACAAATTAGAGACATGTCATAATAGATCATTGTATCTTAAATAAATGAACAATGTTTTGCGATAATTTTTAGCATCAACTTGAACTTATTTTGTTAAAAAGTTGAATAATTTTAGAACTTTCAACGTTATGGATAAAAAATAGTGAATTTTATATAGTGCTTTTTATATAGTGTTTTTTATATATTGTTTTTTATATATTGTTTTTTATATAGTGAATTTTAGTGTTTTTTCGAGACTTAGCATGAGCAAAACAAATTCACGGAAAAAAAGACAACAGAATGACGTCAAAATCCATAAAATGTTTTCATCCTTTAATAATAGTTGTGCCTAGTTTAATTTGTAATGTATATAAATGTAGGTATAAAAAAGCAAAGTTTGATATTATAGCGAGGGTCACAAAAAAACTGTTTGGGGCCCACAATTAGGCTTGCTTCCCTCCGGTTCGGAGGTAGCACGCACCAACCCAGGCAGTGATCAAGTATTTTACGCCATATATGGATAACACTCTTGGCAACTGTTTATTATTATTATTATTATTATTATTATTATTATTATTATTTTCTGCAGTCATTAAATAATAAAGTATGTTGTTGTGAACATGTATTTTAGATTTTGTATCACTCTTGTGTATCAGTTCGTTTTTATTTTCATTAAAAATTGTTATTGCTCTGCTTGTCATCGTAGCATTAACAGAGAATATATCATGAGAGTAGGAAAGTATGTACAGCGCCATTTCAGTGATACTGTCACATGATTTCCATCCGCATCTTTTAGGCGTATTTTGGAGTTATCCCTTTTTAATTCTATACCGCTTGTTTTTGTTCCATCAGTTTTAGTTCCATGTGATGGTTTTCTGATTGGAATGTGTCATCATACCTTTTAAATTTCTTTATAACTTTTAGTTTTATGATATGTGAAGTAGCTCCTGCATTAACCATTAGTTTTTTAAGTGGTACGGTCTTTTGTGGGTAGTTGTTTAAATGCAAAACTTCTGTTACCTTCTTAATGTTATCTCTTCTTTTATAACGACAAGAGTCACTTTTCTGCGTTGTGCTCTTACAGAAGTTACATCAGTGTATATGTTCTCTAATTATTTGGATATACTTTCGCTGCGTGTCCTTTCCCGCCAGACGTAAAACATGAAGCTTCTTACCTGTTATGATTTTTTTCATTCACCCACGGTTTCGAAAATGAAGAAGTCAACTTCATGACATTAAAGTCACGAGTTATTACTGTATTTTTTGTGCCTTCAAAAACCCGAAGTTGGGTTTTGTATTCCCCAAAAAATTTATATTACCGCTATGTCACATAAACGGCAAATGGATTATTATTCCGGTAAAAACCTTTCAAATTCATAGCATTAATTAAACCATCACTTAATGTTTCTTCAACATTGCCGTTAAAGTTGTTTCTGACTTTGTAGTCAGTAACACTTTCTTTTTAATTTTAAAGTGACATTCATTCATTAATACAAGGATATAATTCCGGGTTTCTCCTTACCTGCATAACAGTCAAGTTCAAGTAATATCCTTAAGGCGTCTCTTCTGTTGTCTGAGGTTTCTTTCATAATTACCGACAGGCTTTTGTCATCCAGAAACTCAAAAGTAAAAACTGCATAGGCTTCTTCATTCCTTTCTGTGTCTGCTTCATCACCGGTGTGGTTTTCAGCAAACCTAACATGGCGTATTTTAGACTTAACGTGCGTAAATGACCTAAGAATTTTATTTTTGTCTCCCAAATTTCTTATTTGGTTTCGTTACCGTCGAAAAATAATCTGTTCCATCGATTTCTGTTATCTTTCCTGAGATCATAACCTGTTAGTAGTGAAATAAGAGTAAAGACTTGATGAAATATGTAAAACAGAGAGAGGAAGAATCGGCTACCGCTCGCATTCGAGCATAGGGACCGTCATCCCCTCTCCTTATTATTTCCTCTGGTGGAGTAGATGGCTGTGAAGGCCCAGCCTACTCTTGAAGTGAAGTCAGAGAGCTTGGTGAGGCCATTTGCGTAAATTTAATTTTGGTGGACAACTCTATACTACGGAGATTCCCACACACTTGGTCAGAAGCACTTCCCTTGTGGCTCAAAGGGGATTGAGACAGGCAAGATCAGGTAAACCTGGTTGCATCGAGCTGTTGGAAGTTTGGTCTGTCAAGGTCCTCCTCGTTTACGTCTACCTGACTTGCGCTGCTCTCTCGTTGGTCGTTAAGATCGTGTAGAATATTCTACACAATTTTTGCCTATTTCACCGTTGGTATTTTTGGAGGTTAGTCGCTTTTAGTCTGGTCTATCCTCCTCAACTTTACCGTCATGGGTAGCCCTACTACAGTTGAAACACCAGGCGACTTCGCTCTTGGGATTACTGGGACATGCAAGCCCTCTACGATGAGCAAGAACGTCCATGTTATGATGTGTTATATTATAAACACTACGCACTTACTAACACTCACTTTGGGCGTCTACTCCTGCTAACACTCTTACCACCTTTATGTGATATATCCTGCAACCTCCCACCCCCTAAGAAACTTCTGTTGCTATTCACTTGCATAATAAGTATTGTTCTGTGCAACACGTGTTATCTCTTTTTAAGCATTCCTACTTGTATCTTGTCCTATGCACATATTGTCACCGCGATGACATAAAACAAAAGAAGACTTTAACCAAAATTTCGAACGTGTTAGAAAATATTAAAAAATTTCAAAAAATAATTAAAAAATACTTTGGTCATTCATCTTAATAATAACATAAGCATTTTGAAGATAAAACTTTATTTTCGTTAAGTTTGTGGCATTTTTCATTACGCTATGCTGTTTTCCCGCGAAAAAGCGGAGGTTGTTAGTATCGTACAAACAAATCGAAATACAAATATCATATATATTTTAGAGACTGGATGTTCGTTATCAAATGTATCCTTTTGAGGTTTGATATATTACTTTTTTTAATGAAAATAATTAATAGAAACAAATCAATAAATAAGAAAATAGGAAAAAGTATAAAATTATCATTAAATAAAAATGAGAAGTAATCTTTATAATTTATACTACAAAAATGTAAAATGTAGGGGAGATAATTGTCTGAGTTATCGAACTTGTTTTCATTTTTTCTCAATACATTATATCAATACCAACAAGGAACGAAGATATTATTGTATTATAATTGTGCATGTTACTCCCTTCGTCAGTTTACATGACCGTTACGCCCTGCTACCTCATAAATAATGGACTATTCCGTTTTGATCAGGTAAAAAGGGGGGAAAGACACTACTTGGTTTCAGTGAGAAAATGAAAGAAGAAAAGATAAGTGTTAGAGAGAGGATCAGATTTAAGCTGATTTAGGAACAGACAATAATACATTTTGATCTTATTTATTTGCACCAAAAATCTACAAAAGGTGCCACAAGGGCTAAAAGGTTGGTGGGGAAAAAGGACTGGTCTTCTCTAGTCTTAACATAACCTAGTTGGTCTCACTCATTGACCCATTTGTACATACAATTTTCCTTCACCATAACGACACATTTACTTTTATCAGTTGCCCCACGGTCACCAAAATATCTCATTTACTCAATGGAAGTCCTAATATGAAATTTTTTATTTGTACAATTCTCGGGGCAGGGACAAAAATCAGAACCCAATGAAATTTATACAATGAAAAAATATACCGTATACTGGCGTATCGTGCGATTTTTGAAGACCTAATTTTCAAGCTAATAAAGCGGTCTCATCATACACTAAATATAAAATTAGCGTACGTACTGCTGGCCCTGGCTACGCCGTTGGCCAAACTATATATCCATTTTTCTGTGGTCAAATTAGCTTCAAAATTAGGTCTTCAAAGGTCGCATGATATGCAAGTATATTCGGTATATGTACAAGAAACTAAACAAAAAATAGTATTAGTATTTGGTTCTCCCCCTACAAAGAATGCTACATGCGGCAGAAGATGTCAGTTAAATGGGAGATAAATAAGACTCGAAAAACTGTTTTATCTCACAAGAAAACCAAGAGATCTATCAATTAATAGGGGGGGGGATGAGAAAAAAGAAATAAATGAAAGACAAAAAAGAACTATGCACTTGCATACCCTTGCTAAGTTAAAACGGAAAAATACACCAAAACTAAAAGTAAAAGTGAAACTAATGACAAAATGTTCTGAATTAAATTAAAAAAACCATGGGCTGCAATGACGGATGATTCAGTTAGAGACAGAGGCTCAAAATCCCCCTTCTTAAGTAGCATATGTAGTAGTACTTGGTTCTTTAGTTGCGAGGATGCATACAGATGACTTTGATTAGCGATCCGTGTCCGTGGATTCAGGGAGCTATCGAGACCCATAGTGTCTTGTTTATATTTTTGCTGCACAGACGTCGAGTGTCCCCTTTCTTCCCGCTAGTCACTTAATATAATCTGGGACTAGTTGCTGCCCTTTAACTGGGTTTAGTTATACACTACAGCAACCAACAACCACTATTAAGTTAGCACCTCTCACTTGCAACAAGCGCGAAACTGTCCCTCATCTTTTGCGGAATTTCGATGAAGAGAGTCACATCTTTTCCATTTAGATTAAGCTGATGCTTAAAAAAAATAAAAAAAATGAAACTAGTTGAGAAGCGGAGAATTTCTGTCTCTTCGTTCACACCACCATTCGCATAAAAGCACGTAGTGTTGATTCTTTTTTAGTGACGGTACCACATTGACACAAACGGAACTGGCTTCTAGGACGAAAAACTTTCCATCCAAGAGGCGGACCATGTGGCTTTCAATCAGCACGCACAACAGACGCACGACACAAGTGAATGAATTAGGGGAGATAATTGTCGAAGTTATCGAACTTGGTCGTATTTTTCTCAACACACTATATCAATCAATACCAACAATGAACGAATATAGTATATATTAAAATTGAGATAAGCCGATTAAGATGCAAGAAAAACTAAAAGCTAATGAAGAAAAACTAACCACTCAAAGTATATATTTGACGAACTGGGAATTACTATTACATCAGCTGCAGATACGCCCCATTCGACAAAGTAGCATGAAACTAGGTACTTCCAAAGAAAATCAATACCTAAGGTTTACTTTAAAATGCAATTTTAAAAATGAAAAATATTTCTTGAAGCTTTTATTTTAGATTTAATTTCAAGCTAATAGATTAAATTTAATATTCCTAATAAGCAAAATACTTTGCTTTATTTCAAACTGAATTTAAATTGATAGGAATGATTTTTTTTATATTATCTGTAAAAATGATAAAATCATCCATATTGTCAAATCTGTCAACACAAGATAATTCTCTTTATTAAGAAATCATTCAAAAATGAAATATACTTTGCTGAAGCTTTATTTGAGAAAGATTAGCTGATTTGAATCTTAATTGATCTGATTTAAAACAAATATTATTTTTCTTTACTTTAAAATATTGCAGAAAATTACACTTTTTAACATAGAGGTGGTTGTTTTTACGAACTTTCTCTATAGACTTATTTTGGGGATTTTTTTCTGAGGATAACATAACTAACAATTACTTCAATATAATGTGAATACCTTTTTAAGAATTTTTTTAACTACCCGGTATTCTCAAAAATTTATGAAAATATTCTAAGCAATCTAATATTTTATTGGATTTTACGTACTTTGGGTTTATAGTGTTATGAAGATGCTTGTTGAGGAAATCTTAGAAAATTACCAATAAATTTTAAATTTAATGTAGTTACGGCTCTTATTTTCTGATAATATTGTATATGGGCGTCCGTATTTATAAAAATCAACACGTTTATACATATAAAAAATATTTTTAAAATATTGGTGGGGGTCACTGAATTGTAGCAAGCTTTTCCATTTATAATTAGTAAATAAAGAATTTACTATATAACAATATCAACTGAACACCTCTTGTAAGGTCACTTGATCCCTGGATCCATTTGTGAAAAAATAAATTGCCACAGAAAACAGTCTAAAAATTTTCATTATTATTATAAATTTTATCATTATTGTAATGACAAATGTATGCAGGTGTGGGCTTTAAGAAAGCTTTATTCAACAGGGAATACAAGGTTCGCATATAGTGTTCTTTTATAGTCCCACTAAACAGAAATATCAAAGAGGAGAGTAGCCAAACAAAGGGAAGACCACTCTTCATTATTCAAAACAATTATCATTATTATTATTATTATTATTTCCCTTTGTATTATTCATTATTTCGGTTACTATTTATTATTAACTTCATTATTAATTTGTAATACTATTATTATTTTCATTAACTATTATTTTCATTATTTCATTATTTTCATTACTTTATTATTATTTAATTTTCATTATTTTATCATCATTATTATTTTCATTATTATCATCATTATTATTTTCATTATCATTTTATTATTTTCATTATTTTTTTCTTCTGAAATATATATGGACAAAAAGAAAGAAAATGTTAGGCTAAGTTAAAACGCTAGAAGTATGATGATTAAATTTAGATATATGAAAAGAGAAAATCATTCTGTATGATTGCTTTTTTATTTGCACTTATGATCTCATACAACTTATGACTGTTTATTTAGCATTATGAGCTAAATGCTTTCAAATGTTATATATATCTCCAAGTGTAAGTTAGGTTAGCACCAATGTGCAGACATTATTGTAAAAAAGTGCTCAATAATAAGAGCTTAATAATAATAATATTTATTAACGATTATAACAAAAACTTGTTATAATAAACAGGAAGTTTAGCCGTATTGTAAGGTGACAAAATAAACACCTAAGCAATAAGCATTTATAGTATAATAACATTAAGACCTGATTGGTAAGTAATTTATAGTCTTCTAATTTTTTTTACCTCGGAGTCGCCGTAGTTTATGCCCCTACCCTGTCACACAAATCCTAATCATGATTTGTACTCAGTGGTGTATGTGTGTATGCATTTTTGCATGTGTATACGCTTATGTAGATATGCGTCTTTGTATGTGTCTATATGCGTATGTATCTGCATATGTATGTGCATGAATACACACACAAACACATATGTATGTGTGTGTAGTTATGTACATGTTATATATATGAAGAAATATAGTTTTAAGGTGTGCAATATTTATGGGATAAAGTGTTCAATATCAGAGATAGAGCGTATGTAAATATAAAAGTGAAAATTGAAGTCAACACTCAGAGGTGACAGGCTGCTTCATGTTAGACGCAATTGTCAGGCTGCGTCTAGCATGAAACAGCCTGTTTACTATATATATATATATATATAGCACATAAGTGGCTAAGTGGTTAGAATGTTCTAACCATGAGACTCGGGTTCGAATCTCACCATAGTCAATTTGTCAGAGAGGACTATGTAATGCATTTATGCATGTGTATATATATGTATTTAATGTATGTGTGCATATATATATTATTTTTTAAGACATTTTTTATGTTTATACGTTCTTTTTATAGATACAAATATTTAAGTAAATGTTCCGCTTTATAATAAACAGTTTTAACAACATTTACCGGCCTGAATGTCCGAGAAATTTTTCGTAGAAAATATGCGTCCTCCGACAGGAATCAAAACTGTATCCTATACGGAACCGTCATATAGCCTGATTGCATTTATGTAGTGGTTTATAACATGTTTTTGTTATAATAGTTTTTCTATATATATATATATATATATATATATATATATATATATATATATATATATATAGAGAGAGAGAGAGAGAGAGAGAGTGTTTGATGGAAGCCCTTTGCATGAATTTTATTTTGTTGGACAAGCGCCTCCGTCATGGTTCAAAGAGGACGAGACTGGCCTCTATTAGGTACTGTAAACTGTAGTATACATATTTTTCTTCTGACATACGTGCCTTTGATAAATTTTAATTTTTACATTAGGCCCAATAATTAAAGATGGAATTGAAGAATTTCAAAAGTTGAAAGGTTATGCTATTTCTGAGTGAATTTTTGACCTGATTCAATCTTTCTTATCAACTTGCGAATTGAAAGTTGTCTTGAATGACCATTCTTCTCTAGATCTTTTTACATTAATGCAGGCGTTCCAAGTGGATGCTTGTTTGCTATGAAACGTCAATATATACTGGCACCTACAGTTGCCTCCCTTAGATTTTGTACAACTAAAAAAAATCTTTATAAAGCAGTCGATGATGTAAGAAGGCTAGAGAATTTTTGTCATTTATTTATTGATTTCATCTATGGGTTATTGAATTATTTTGGTCTTTTCTCCAAATATAGTCATTTTTTTTCATATTATTCTCGATTAAACAGTCCAGATCACAAATGTTATCTTTGGACTTACTTTGTCCCTAATTTTCATCAACTGCAGCTAATAACAGTTGAGTCATGAATAATTTTCATTTTTTTATCAACTTTATTTAAAATATTTTGATTGGTTCTCCAAAACGGAAATTATTTATGACTCAGCTGAGTTTTTAACAACGAACTTTACTGATTAAAAAAAATGATCTGGACTGAAAGTTTATTTTATTTTTCTTTAAATAACTTTATATTTCGTGAAGAAAATCAATTTTCGTGATTCAGTTGTATTTTTTAGTTAATTTAGTATATTAAGTTTTTATATTGTCGACCCACATATGTGCACAAAACTTAAAAAAAAAAAAAGCAAAAAAAAAGCAAATAATTAATTTAGTCTGCAATATTAAAATTATTTTAGACCTTATGTATGAAGAGTAGTTAGTTGTTTAAGGACTAAATTTGATTCTGAAAATTTGCTAAGAAAATATAAAGATAAGAAAATAGTCTGTCTATATCTCTGAGATGAGATATGATTATTTACATTATTCAGACTGTTATCCTCAACGTTTTGGTCATTGTACACTCAGGTCTTCTTCAGGTGATTGGAATTTCCTCAAGGGCACATGTCCCAGTAGATAAAGGCGTTGGTTATATCCGGTGACTAGATCCAAAGAGTTCAATAGCAGGCTACAGCAGTGGTGAACCAAAAAACTTGGAAAGTTGATTTAAAGGGAGATATCCGAGACACCCAGAAGAGGCATGGCATATGGAACTAGAGCAATCTACCACAGTGGACGAAATAAAGGCTTCGTTTCAAAATTCCAATCAGCTGAAGAAGGCCAGAGCATTGTGAATATGGCAACGAATATGATAACAGTCCAAATAATGTAAATAATAAGGAAAAAGTAAGTAATAATAGTATTTTTCCTTTTTACCTCAATGATATTTGTCTTAGAATTCCGATGTTTGCTATGAAACGTCAACATATTGCTGGCACTTAGAGTTGCCTCCCTTAGATTTTGTACAACTAAAAAAAAAAATCTTTATAAAGCAGTCGATGATGTAAGAAGTCTAGAGAATTTTTGTCATTTATTTATTGATTTGATTTACGGGTTATTGAATTATTTTGGTCTTTTCTCCAAATATAGTAATTTTTCTTTCATATTAGTCTCGATTAAACAGTCCAGATCACAAATGTTACTTTTTTAATTTTCTATGATCTATATTTTAATAGTGGGAGTTCAATTTGCTAAGTAAATTAATTAATAATTGTAAAATGATCCCCTTGATCCCTGTAATGGAAAAAAATATCATTGCTGCTGTCAAAAATTCAACTGTTAACTAGCTTTTTATTTGTAGTTGTTTGTGTTAAAAAAAATACGTTTCTGCATATGTGAATTTTTTGGAAACTAGAATTTTTTTGCAATATGCTAATGTGTGTTGAGATCTTCACAGTATTTAGTATTGTTGAAGTTATTGCTAATAGATTTTTTAACAAGATTTACGAACTTTAGCTTTCAATACACTTTCACAAAACAATCTATAAAATTTGAATAAATTGATTTATTTAGAAAAATACTTTGACCCTACTTCATGGTTTAATAATTTCTTTAATTTAATTTTATAAACAATATTTTTTAAGAAAATTTCTTTTTTTTTTTAGTGAAGAATAAATACTTAGGATTTCTTACTCTTTAGCATAAAACATACAACTGACCATGCATAAATATTTCTTTCTGGAATCAAATTCCAACTTTTTGAAGTGTTTGACTTTGTGATTAGTTTTTGCAAATGCAGGGAAACTGGATTCTTGTATATATAAAAACTTAAAGGAAAGATATGTGAAAACAATATTGCATTCTAATTAAATAAATATTTGTTATTTTAATCACTAAATTGTTTTTAAAATTGTGGGAGTAATTTGTATGTTAAATAATAAAACTTTTAATTTTTCAAAAAATTTACTGAAAATTTATTGTACTAAGCTATGTACCCTTAAAACCAATTGTACATTGTGCACCCTTATTTGTTTGCACTTCTCCCTAAAATTTGGTTTTGATCAGTCGATGTATGACTATTTTAGATGGTGTGGTGCATAAATGGATGAATGTACTAAAAGAAGTCACAGAATTTTATATGTAGATAGAAGCTTATGCTGAAAGTTAATGTGTATGTAGTTACTAGACATAATAACAGCAATAGGTAAATTAATGAAATGTTTTCATGTGCATGCATTTTGATGATTAACTAATTAAAATAAACTTAAATTACATGTATGAAGTATAGGTATATTTTAGATGGTAAATTTGATTTTGGAGATTTACTAAGGAAGCATAAAGCTAAAAAAAAACAACAATAGCCTAGGGGTAAGAGTCTCTGACTGATGTCAAATCAATCGTTTTGATTCTGGCTTGAAGCAGTTGTGTGTCTATCCACACGGAAGTGTTGTGATACAGCGAAAGTATGTCTGTGGATGACTATATACACTCCTGTTTGGCAGTTGAGCACTTTGGGAGAAAGGGTATTTGACAGCTGCTACTGCTATAATACTAAACTCTTTGCTATGAATAGTGCACGCTGGCAGATGATAATGCTTATACCATGTACATAATACATTAAAAATTTCCTTTCTCTGTTGTGTGCACCGTTAGCCGAGGGGGGTATGTGCTTCCAGTGGCAGTTTTTAATTTTAATATTAAATCTTATCATATAATTTAGTAATTATTGGTTAGAATAAATTCTTTTTTAATATTACCCATATTTTAAAGATCTGAATAGCTATTATAACATGACTTTGTTGTCAAGCTTTTTGAATTTTCCTATATTTGTATTTTGATTGGTCAATCTAGCTTTTGTAACAACGTTTTCCCCTTGCGAAGGATTGTTAATTAATTTGAAACTTTTAAAACCATTTATTTTACATTCAACATCATCACTTGATAAGACAGCGGGGGTGTTGAAACAAAATAGCTATTTTTGTAGTGATTTTATAACATATTTATGTTATAAATTTAAAAAAAATAAATAATTATATATATATATATATATATATATATGAGAATTAACTTTTTTAAAAATAAATAATTATATATATATATATATATATATATGAGAATTAAATTTTTTAAAAGTGCTCAATATTTAGAATATAATAGGGCATAACATTTAAAAAAACATTTTAACCCTTGAGGAGTGGATGTGAGCCATGAAACAATTTCTCTAACAATTCCTTTTCAATTCATAGCAACATGTATGATTCCAAATTCTCTTCAGCGAATTTCTTAACTTTGTCTATGATCTTCAGCTTTGAAAATGTCCTCTCACATTGGATTTGCTGATAGTGTGCAGATGAATTTATAAAGTTCTTATTCCACTTACTTTCCAGTAATTTCCTTATTCCTTTTTATTACTAAAACAATTGTCCATGGTTGTTTCTGTATTGGTTTCTTATTTGTTATCAAGAGACCACTTGTCAATGGGTAAGCTACAATATTTCTAATAGAATTGTTTTTTTTTTATGTAACATCAATAGACTTATCCCTAATATCAGAAACTACATTTTGTATTAAAAAATGTTTTTCCTTTCATCAACAGATATTGTAGACCATGGAAATTACTGAACCTTTTTTTTTTTAATCATTTCACTCCAAACAAGTCAATAAAGCCACTAAGATGTAGGGAAGTTGCTGAATGTGAAAGAATATACAAAAAAGAAAAACATTATTAAGGAATGAGAACAATAATAGAACAAAAATTAAAATGCAGAAGATAATGGTTGACATTGCATTTGAATTTTTGAACATCAAACTTGACTGGAAAACAGGAAACCAGAAGAGAATTCCATTAACAGGAAGTGCTAGAAAAGAAACTGCTAGCATAGAACTTACAGTTACATCTAGCCATTTATATATGCAATGTTCTTTCTTCCCCATACATAATGCATATAATAAATAGTATCTTATAAATTAGGACTAACAAGCAATTAAAAGCAACAGTATGGTGGGGGAATGGATAGTGGCTCGGATTGAGGAATTGGAGAGCCGAGTTTGAATTCCAGTTGAATCCATGACATTAATTTACATGCTAATACCCTTCTGCCCCTTATGGGTAAATAGCAAGACAGACTGGGTTCTATAGCCTTGAATGGCAACTGGTCTACTGCAGAAAGAAATGGCAAACTACTGTGGGGAAAAAAATCTGCCTCATCAGTCATGTATCAAAAGATACATGATTGCCTAAGTGTGTATCATGCATGGCACATAACTGATTGACTGATCTAATAATAAAATTTAACAATTAACAATATACAGTAAACAAAGTTACATTATGGATGGAAGATTTAGTATAATTGTTGATCATTTGCAGATTTTCTCTTAATGTCAAGACATTATACCCTTTCATTTAATGGAAACACTTCATGGTTTCTGAGGGGCGCATTTGAATTGGCAGCATCAATATTTTGCTTTTAACCATTACGAGGTAAAACTTAAATTTTTTTATTTCTAATGTTGCCTGGGAATAACTGGCACTATAGGAAGTAAAACTATATTTTAGTGGGTGGAGAGTTACAATTATCTATGTATACATTTGGTCAAATTTATATTTTTCTAAATCCATTAAAAGCAGCACAGCTTTCTTTTTCTTTCTTTTTTATCTCAGTCCACTTTATTTATCTCACGACCCACTGAAGGGTCAGGATCCACAGTTTGAAAAACCCTGGTATAATGGATAGTGGCTCAGAATGTGAAATCAGAAAGCAAAGTTCAAATTCCAGTTGTCATGACATTCTTTTTTTTCCTTTTTATGTGTCATGTCTTTTCAGGATGTAGGTGATCATGGCTCTCCACCTCCATCTATCCTTTGTAGCTCTCAACAAGTTCCTTCCCTCTGCTTCTGCCCCCAGATCACATTCTGTCATCCACTTGCTTAAGTCTGCCAGGTATGTCACGCATTGTTTTCCCTTGTCTCTCTTTCCTTCTATTTGAGCTGTGAGTATCATATTCTCTAGGCCCTCCTTCCTCATTAAGTGCCCCAGAAACTTCAGCTGCCTCTTCTTGATATTAAGTATAAGCCTCCTCCTTGTTTGCAACCTCTCTAAGATCTCATCGTTGCTCACACACTCAGTCCATGATATCCTTAGAAACTGTCTGTAGAACCACATCTCCAATGCCTTAAGTCTCTTCTTCATTTTTGAAAAAATTATCCAATTTAGCAAAATGATGAGCCCAAAATGCAAATTACAAATTGGAGATACAAAATTTAACTGAAGATAGGAAGTATGACCCTAAAATTCAAAGGCGAATTGGAATTGCAGAAGATTTCTTCTAAAAATGAAACAAAGTATTAAGAAGCATTCTGTTAGAAACAAAGAAAAGAGTGCTGAACTGCTATATGATATCAATCCTTATATCAATATGGCAGTGAATATTGAATAATTTCTTCACAGAAGAGGAGAACTGAAGTAATAGAAATGTATTTCTACAGAAGGATGCTGAGAATACCATGGACTGAACATATGAGCAACAATATAGTTTTAGAGAAAATGGAAGCCAAAAGGACACACTGTTATAAGCATTAAGTGAGGTAGTTGAAGTACCAATTGAAGGATGAACAAACCTGAGAAATTAGACATATCTCCTAACTCACCCTCTGTGGCTAAAATTTTTAATCATTGGTATCAGACCTTCACTACGTTCCTATAAAAAACTACAGATGATACTGTACATGATGAACAAGACAAATTGGCTATCTTAATTAACAGCATTTCTTCAGATGTCTACAACCATATTGCTGAGTATGCTACTTTGGAATCTGCTGTAAATTGTCTCAAAGAATTATATATGAAATCCACAATCAAAATCATCCCCAGACCTGTTCTAGCAATGCGTGGACAAAGAGAAGATGAAGATATTGATGAGTTTGTTCAGGGGTTACAATTATTAGCTAAAGAATGTAGTTTTAAAGCAGTTAACATTGCTCAAAACTGAGATGAGTGCATTAGAGATGTTTCATTACCGGCTTGTGCTTTAATTCAGTTTGACAGCGTCTTTTAGAAAACAACATCCTTGATCTACACATGTTGGTTAATCAAGCCAGAGCATAGAAAAACTCTGGATCATATTCAAATCTGCTCTCACCAACTGTGGGAGCCATAGTATCAGAAAACAAATATTAATTTGTCAGCAATGCATGTGCCTTAACAAGTTATTTTTGTGGTGGATGACATCAGTCATGAAGTGTGCCCAGTCAGAGAGGCCACATGTCACAAATGCAGAAAAAAGGGGAACTTTTCAAAAGTATTTTGGTCGGATGGTACTTCAGTCACCTCACTTATTCAAGCTTATACATTGGTGACAACTATACTACCTAGTTTATTAAAACAGGCTACAGTGTATGTATTGATTGGCAAATTACTTCTGCTCTAATAGACACTGGTAGCTCTGGATCCTTTGTTTCATTCTACTACATGAAAAGACACCAGATAAAAATAAAACCTGCAGTGTGAAATGCATTCATGGCTTCACTGTTGCATAACACTTTAATAAAAGGGCAGTATACCATCGATTTAAATTTATTAGGTGAGTGGTATATGAATGTTACATTTTGTGTCCTTCCCAATCTTTGTAAGGATGTAATTCTTGGGCAAGACTTCATGAACCAATATTCTAGTGTACCTTTTGCATTTGGCAGTCCTAAGAAAAGCCTATCTACTTTGAGTTCAATTGCTTGTAGCCTACCATATACTTCCATTATTTTCGAATCTCAATCCTAACTGAAAACCTATTTCAACAAAATCTAGGTGATTTGGAACTGCCAATAAACACTTTAGGTTAATAAAATGCTAAGAGATGGAATAATTGAGGAAAGCACATCTCCTTGGTGAGCTCAAATTTTAATTGTTGATAATAAATGGTATAAAAAGAGATTAGATGTGGATTATAGTAGAACTATTAATAGATTCACTCAACTTGATACTTACCCCCTACCTTGAATGGACGTTCTGGCTTCGGAAATCTCTAAATATAAAATTTATTCTTTTTGGGATTTGAAGAACACATATCACCAAGTACACATTTGTGGGGAAGACAAACTGTATACTGCATTTGAAGCTAATGGCAAATTGTAACAGTTTTGTCGTATTCCATTTGAGGTCACTAACGGGGTATCTTGCTTCCAATGCATAATGGACAACATTATTATAAGGAGTATCTTACATGGAACATATGCTTATGTAGATAACATAGTTGTAGCTAGCAAAACTCAAGAGGAGCATGATGAAAATTTCTCAAAAATTCTTGAGGTAGCAAAACTACATAATCTTACTTTTAACAAAATAAAAAGTCCTCCCTGTTAACCACTTCTATTAATTTTTTTGGCTATACCATATCTCATGGGATACTTAAACCCAATGATGACCAACTATGCCCACTTAAAGAATCATCTATCTCTGAAGATAAAGCTGTCCTTTGTTGTGGAGTCCATTTATTGATGTTAGCTGAACCCAGCAAATATTAAAGTTGAAGTGACACAAACCAAAGAAAGGATAATGGGAACAAAGAGTTTAGATAAAATATGCCAAAATTTATTATTGGCAAAAAAAAAAGGAGGAAAATACAATTAAAAATCCGGATGTTTTAAATGCACAGTGTGTTCATGCTGGTAGTTAATTGTTGGTCTTAGAGGTGTTGACAGTTGATGATGACCAGAGCAACTTGAGTAGTGCTGAAGGTTGATAGTTGGTGTACTGGGCAGTCATAGTCCAGGACAGATGGTTGTTGCTAACCAGAAGGTGAAGACAAAACCGTTTGGGAAGTGTTGAAGGGTGATAGGCAGTCAGCATGTTGAGCTGGTACTAGTAGGCAGTCCTAGCCGAGGGTAGGTGGTTGAAACCACTGTGATCTGTGAGATGATGGACAGCAGGGAGTGAAACGTGAATCACTGAGTGGATGGTAGAAGATGTGGTCAGCAGCAGTCAGTTGATCACTGGTAATCACTGAACATTAGTGGTCATTGCTGATCGCTGATTATTGCTGGTGGTCACTGGTCACTGCTGGATGTCATTGGTTGCTGTGTACTATCCAATCACCAGTTGGGAACAAATACAATTGGGAAGGACCAAAAATTAGAGACCAAGATACTCTTGTGCAAAGGAGCACTACAGAACTGGAGTAATTTGAGTCTTATATCCATTCTAAACCATTGAGTAACCCTGAAATACATTTCAGTGCCCTCTGACTTTGAGGATCAACATTCCAATTTGATTCCTGAAGATTCAGTGATGCTAAGATGATCTTTGAGGAATCAAAGAAAACTGTCAGAACATTAAAATATGGATGGGGAGAATTTCATAAGCATTAACTTCCCCCGGTTTGGACTCTTCTGGAATTATCCACCTTTATATACATATCCTCTTTTACTTGTATTCTTGGTATTTCTTATTTGCTCTTAGCCCCGTCATGGGCTGCTCTGTTTATTAAAGGCTTTGTCAAGGTACTTCTTTAGTTCTGCTTCTTATTACACATAATTAACAGGAAAAAGAGATAATTGAAATTTCTAGGGCACATTAATGAGGAAAAGGGCTTTGAAAATTTGACACTTGGGTGACAGATTGATGGCAAGAGGGACAAAGGAAAGCAGTATATAACCTACTTAAAGAGCTTGTGCAAATCGATGAAAGAATAGTTTTTAGGAGAGATGACAAAAAGACAAAATTTACTAAACTACAAAGGACAGGAAATTGTAAAAAGCATGATCACCAATGTCCTAAAGTGACATAGCACATAGAATATGAAGATGAAAAGTTTCTAGAAAAATGTTATTTAGAATCCACAGTTTAAATATCAACTGAAAGGGTTTCTATAAGTATATATTTATGTGAAAGAGAGTATATGCTAATAAGAAAGGAGAAGTTTGTTCATGTACATTTTTTTTAATACTAAAGCTCAGCTAATACAAAGCTCGAGAGCCACCCAAGGTAGAAGGTTACTGTTAAAATGGTTATGATCAATGAATGTATAAGAAGTGAAGTTTATGAGAATAATAAGAATAGATAATGGTTGACACTTGACTTGAAGAGGTTAGGATTGTAGCACTTAGGGAACTATCCACATGGGAGTCTCTTCCACAAAGCTGTGGTTCTTGTGAAAAGTGCTGCCTGAGTGGAACTTTCTCCTTTAGGATATAAAAAAATGAGGTGATTTGGAACTTAAATGCGGTAAAGATCTGAATTGGTGGAGTTCATCTGAACATTCGCCTTAGAAATATTGATGGAGTAGTGGTTTGTTTGAAGTGTTGTATCTGAGAAAAAAGTTGCAGGGTGGAGAATATGTCTTCCCTCATAAGAGTGTGTAAATTATTTTGAACTCTATCAAGGTTGGAAAGAGAAGATTGTACAACTCCAGAACATATATATCAACACTACTTCATTTTTAATCTAATGTGTAACTTGTATAGATAAAACATTGTAAAAGAGTCAGGTACTTCTTGGAGTGGTTGAATGAGCTGACTATTTTTCAGCATCTTTAGCAATATATCATATATTGAGGTCTGGAATGATCTTGAAAACCAATAAACATTCAAAGTATGGAGTTTTATTGTGAGTGCAACTGTTATTCATATTTTAGAAAATTGTGGGATCTGATTGGTGATGATGAAATGATACTAGCTTGATTTTTTAAGGTATTGAAAGTACAAGCCAGTTATTTCCCTTTTCAGCTGTTAGAACTAGATCAGAGCAGAGATCATTTGCAACATTCTGATTATCTCAAGCTTTGTAAATATAACCATAAGCTGTGGTATCATTTGTATAAATGTTTGCTAATGATCTGAGAATTGTAGTGAACATGTCTCTTAAAAAAAAAGTCTCATGTGTGCTGTTTTCCAAGGAAGAAGGGAAAAGTGTAAAAGCCAGCCAGAAAAAAAATACGACAACAAAAAATGCTTACCTGTGTAAACAACATTCCACATGTTGCCCTGTTCAAAAGAAAAATGATGGGTATAGCCTGCATAAACTCTCATTGACAGCATAAGTCATGAAGGATATGTAAATTCTGAACAAGATTTGCATAGCACTGTGAAAATTAGGTTCTATAAAATGGGTAATTTGATTGCAATTATGGAGATTGTCTATGAGTTGTTAAGTTGCATGGAGGACAAGTTCTTGAGATGTGCAACTGCTGGATTGAATTTTATCCTGCACGTATCTGCTACAGGAATCTTTGCTTATATAAAGCAGAAAGAAAGCAAAACTGAAGGAGAGCCTTGGGAAAAATTTGCATTCATCTCATGAACTTTGTTTTTTTTTACACATTAATAGGAGTTGACAGGCTTACCTATTGTCTGGCCCACACTCCTTCCATGTCTATTGAACAGGATTAGAAATTCATCCCTTGTTCCCTATTCAAGGTATGATTTACCACTTTTCTTTCTTTTTTTTTTTACCAGGGCATAAATGATTTAATTGTCTTAACTCTTTGGAGATCAGATTAACTAGTGGCTGTGATTTTCCATTATAAGGGTACTGGATTGGCAGTTTGCTAGCTGCTGACTGGTTGTTAGGAGACTGAACTCTTTGGTAGTGATTAGAAAGGCTGCTCTGATCAATAGTCGCATAATATCGAAGTACCTGTAGTACCATGTTGCGCATGGGTAGGTGTCCCTGCATGTACTTCTGGTGGGAAAACCTAGGGTCACATTATGCTCTGCTTTCTGCTACACACTTGCTGGTTTGTATTGTCATTGACAACAGCTAGTGACAATTTTGGTAATTTTTCCTCTCTCCTCAAAACATATCTCATGGAAATCAGAACAGAAAGGAATAAAACTAAACCAGCGAACAAAAAACCACCTACCCTTTTCAATCTTTCTTTCTCCAATATTTGTGGTATCCATTCCATCATCTGCAGTGCAGAATCCTTCCTCCTGGAATGGTCAACAGCTATTTGAATTCTATTGCAACCAACGAATTCTTGGTTTCAGAGTATCTTCCTCTCTGCTGAAAAGAGTCCTGCATTCACATGCATGGCCTTGGTGCTTACATCCGGGATGGCCAGAGAATCCTGATGGCTCTTTTCTTTCTCCTCATTAGTAATGTTTCTATTTCTAATTCCTCTGCACCCAGTAACTCCCTGTGTGCTAGTGGCTCTACTGTCTTGCTTGGGGTTATACCAATTATATATATATATATATATATATATATATATATATATATATATATATATATATATATATATACACACAGAACATAAATGTTACAATAGTTTGCTCAAGCATATATGGAAAAGAGAAAATGAATTAATGTCTTACTTGATGGTTGACATGCCTGTAGACTGTCTGTGATGTGGCTTGGAATAAAAGGTGAAAAATACATAGCTCTTCAGATATACAGTGGAGCGAAACAAATATTCATACACATACAAATTTTTAATTTATTGTATTTTCAATTAATGAATAAACATGCTTTTCATATAATTAACTGTACACAGATGCATAATAACTAAATATGCATAGAAAATAGAAAAGAATTTTGATATAATAGAAATAAATCCCATTTATCCATTTTAATCGGTGAAAAAGTATTCGTACAATATAAAAAAGAATACATAATCTTCATTTAATACTTTATAGAATAGCCTTTATTCACTTCTACAGGAACCAACCTCTTCTTGTAGTTCTCAATTAATGATTTGCAAATTTTAGTTGGTATTTTGTTCCATTCTTCTTTGCATATGGTCTTCATATCTGCGATGTTTGTTGGAGCTATTGATTGGATTTGAATTTTCAAATAACGTCACAGATTTCAATTGGGTTTAAATCTAACAACTGACTTGGCCATTTCAGTATATTTACATTATTTTTAACAAGCCATTTCTTCACAGATTTTGCAATGTGCTTAGGATCATAATCTTGTTGGAAGATCCAATCAGGAGGAAGTTTAAGATTTTCAATCAAAATCATTAAATTTGCTTTCAAAATGTTTTGATATGTTGCGGCATTCATTCTACCACCTATTATTGATATATTGCCAGTACCTTTTGCAGAAAAATATTCCAAACCATGATGCTGCCATGACCAAATTCCACTGCTGGAACTATATTATTTTGTTTGAAGGCATCGCCATCTTTCCTCCATACATGATTTCTAGAATTACGTCCAAACATCTCAATTTTTGGTTTTGTCTGTCTATAATGCTCTTTCCCAATATGATTTCTCCTTAAACTTATGTTCATGAACAAATTTCAACCTGGCATCTCTGTGTCTTTTCAGTAGCAGTGGAGTTTTCTGAGGGGCGTGTGACTTTAGAGTGTTCCTATGAATTTCATTGATTATTGTCCATTTAGTGAAACAGATTCCTGATAAAAGCAAATCATCCTGCAACTCTTGATGAGTAACCATTGGAGTTTGTTTAATTTGATGCAATAATTTTCTTGAAGATCTTGAAATCTTCCATGGAGCACCTGTTCTTCTTTGGTTTTCAACAATTTTGATTTTTAATACATTGCAATGAATGAACTAATGGTAGTAAATGGAATATTCAGGTTGTCTGAGACTTTCCTGTAACTTTTACCTTCTTTCCAGAGCTTAACAATCAGTTCTTTTTTTGCAAATTTCTCAGTTCTTTACCTCTTGCCATGATGATAACCTTCTTGCATGAATATCAATTACAGAATGTTCTGTTTGTATTTTTTTGGCTAAAAATAACTACTGATAACATTATTGGAACAGTCTAGAATATTCCACTTGAATAATCAAGAGTATTAAAACGATTTAAAAGTTTAAAATCTGAAATTTGTATTATATGAATACTTTTTTCACCCATTAAAATTGATAAATTGTATTTATTTCTATTAAATCCAATTTTTTCTGTCTTTTATGCATATTAAGTTATCTTGCATCTGTGTAAAGTTAATTATATGAAAAGCATATTTATTCATTAATTGAAAATACAATAAATTAAAAATTTGGATGTGTATGAATATTTGTTCCGCTCCACTGTATATCTGAAGAAATTACAATAAAGTAAAAATTTTATGTGTATGAATATTTGTTTCCCTCCTTTGTATGTGCTATCATTCCAAGAAGCTGACTTCAGTAAATATGGTATTTTCATTTGAAACCTCTCAGTAGGCAATCACATAACATATCTCTTATCCTTTGACACACACACATAGATTACATCTGAAACAAGGGCAGATAATTAAGTTTTGCAATGTTGTAATTACTTTGATTTTGTTATTTCATAGGAACTATTGCATAAAGAAATTGAAAAAATCTGGGATTCCATAAGAAAATACAAATCATCAGAAAGAATTTTGTTCTTTTATAATTTGTTTGCAAAATTATTTAACAGATAGATATAATATTAGAAATTTTAGAGCACAGAGGAGCTTGAAAATTTATGTTAGGACAAATATTTTGGTTTAGTCAGATCACAAACCTTTAGAGTTTATATTTAACCCCAGAAAAGAATTAGCAAAAGTCACATACAGAATTTTAAGAAAGGCTATAAAACTCATGGCCTTTGATCTTGACATCATATACATAAAGGAGAATCCTATTCCACATGTGGATGTGCTCTCCAGGTTAAATTTTGACAGAAAAAATTAGAAACATCTGAAAATTCAGAAGATAAAATACTGCACTGGGTTTAAATGGACATGTTACCCCTAAATCGTCTCAGAATGGAAACCATACAAGATCCAGTGTTAAGTAGAATTTCAGAGAGAATAAAAAGTAACATGGAGAAATTATTCAATGGCAGAAAGACCCTACAAAGAATCAAGGCATAAATTATCTGTAAAGAAAAGCATAATATTCAATAAAGATATAATAATATCACAAAGCTTAAGAAAAGAAGTAATAAAATGTATACCACAATGTACATTGTGGTATAATAGTGACACAAATGAGGTTAAAGTTACAAGTGTGGTGGCCAGGATATTCTCAAGACAGAAGATTGTGTAAAAAGATGCCCAAAATGTGCTGAAATAAAAAATATTTCAGCAAACAAAATTCACTTGTGGCCAAAAGAAAAAGAATCCTGGGCTTGGGTACATATGGATCATGTCCATGTTAAAGGCTTGGGGATATTTTTAATTTTAGTGGACTCAGCTTCTGGATGGCTTGAAGTAATTAAGGTTGTTGACAGAAAAGCCACAACTGTAAAACAAATATTAAGAACAATATTTTCAAGGAATGAGGGTGCTTAAAACTTTGCTCTCAGATAATGCACTAGAATTTTGTGAGGAAAGTTTGTGCTTGTGGCTAAAGTGTATTGGATGCATCCTGTATAAAACACCACCCTATCACTCACAGGTAGTATAATGATACAAGTGTCACTCTGTAAGGTCTTTTGTGATGTTTAAATTAGGTGGCTTGGCTTTTTCTTTCTAGTACTTGTCTCACTTTCCATCTTAGCTAATTTTCCTGAGCCTTCAAGACAAACTGTTATGGCACATAACTGACTGACTAAAAATATGAATTAGACAATATCCCTAGAAATAGGCAGTGGAATTTAAACAGTCTACTCCGTCGATTAAATAAAGGGTTCAGTTCAGAATTCCCTGTAGGTTACCCATGTTGATATACCTATGATGAAGGCTAGAGGGAACAATGGCCAAGACTTTGGGATAACAAGATGAGGACAATAGTCCAAATGTAAATAATAATAAATTCTCATCCCAGAAGTTCAGACAGAAATTTGGACTAGGAACTTGTAATGAACATGGAGAAAAATGGTGCACGGAAAATGATCAGATAGTAACCAACACTTGATTTATATACATTTATATGGATGGGCTCAGTAGGAGAAATGTTAAGAACCAAATTGACTACATAACAATCAATAAGAGAATGCAGTTCTACACTGTAAAACAAACCCAAATGCTTACACAAATATGTAAACTTAGAATGAAACTTAAGAAATTGAAGAGGGCTGAGGCAGCACCTTAATTGCAATACAGCAGAGACTCATGAATGATCTAAATCCAGAATAGAACTATACTGATATCATTGAAAGCAGATACAATGAAGTAAAGGAAAACCAAAAATTTGAAGTGGGATACATTAATAGAAGTTTTAGTAACATCAGCAAATAGGATTATCTCCAAAAAAAGTAGACAGGGAAAAAGGAATGGATGGTATAAAATTCTTAATGTGATGAAAATGAAGCAGTAAACAATGCCAAGAAATGGCACAAAATATAGGACATTGCATGAATAAATTAGAAACGAGTGAAGGCAGGCAAAGGAGGAATGGCTTAATGGAAAGTGCACAGAAATAGAAAGAATGTGTATCACAGATAAAGTAGATATGTATGAACGAATAAGAGAACTCATAGGATGAAAGTCATACTCATCAACAGGCTGCATAAAATCCAATGATGGGACACTGATAATAGAGAAAGAAAAAATACTTCAGAAATGGAATGAATACATTGGTAAACTTTTCCACAAAGGCAGAAGACAATCTGCAATACATAAAAATATCGAAGGAGCAGAGATATTAAAATCTTCAGTGAAATCAGAACCAGATAAATTGAAGAAGAATAAAGTAGTACCAGATGGCATTGTTATAGAGATTCTGGCAACTTTAGATGATTTCAACACTGACAAAAATTACAAACATAATAAAAGAAATTTATATCAATGGTGATATATCGGGAGATCTAAGTAGATCCATTTTCATAGCACTGCCTAAGAAGCCAAACAAATATAAATTCTATTGGACAATTAGCTTAATAAGCCATATAACAAAACTTATCAAAATTCTGATGACTAGAACACACAGTAGAATTAGACTGAAAGTAGGACAAGAACAGTGTGGCTTTGTTAAAGAACAAGAAATGGGATATTTATGTTCAGAATGATATCAGAAAGAGCATTCCAAGAGCAAAGGGGTGTATATCTTTTGTTTTATAAATTATTCAAAAATGTTTGACAATCTATGTCTCAAAGAACTGTTAGAACTGCTTGGTAAGCTTGATTTATTTGGGAAAGTATTGTAACCTAGGGAAGGTTAATGAATAGAATAATCACACAAAGGATGGTAATGAATGATAATACTTAGGACAAGAACAACTCACATAAGATTTGCCAGCAGCCTGTAGAAGAAGCAGTCAACTGCTAGAAGTGAGTCAAGTGAATTCCACAATGAATCTCCAACTGCAAACCAACATAAAGTATTTACTACTGTATTTATATGAATGGGGACATATCCATTATCACCTGTAGGTATGCTACAACAGAAGGATATTGGAATAATCTAGAACTTATACTAGGAGCAAACCACCTGCATGAGGATAGAAAATGAATTCAAGAAATATACAAAAATAGAAAAGGGGCATAAAACAAAGATATGATTTCTCACTGGACTTATTCAACCTTTACAAAGAAGCAATCATGAGAGAATTAAAAGTCTTACCAGAATTCATTTTTAGCAGCCAAAATTTACAAAAATAGATTAGATATGTAGATTACACAATACTGATAGAAGACATTGAAAAGAAATTACTGGAACTCCTACAGAAAATGAAAGCAAGAAGAAAGAATTAAATATCATCTGTAAGAAGACTGAACATATGGTTGACAGCAAAAGAAATAGCCCAAGATGCAAGTTACAAATTGCGGGTACCAAAATTAAACTAGTGCAAAAATATCTAAGAAGTAATGGGTGTTTCATTAAGATGAATTATATATGAAGGTGTTTCATTAAGACGGATCGAAATCATCAGTAAATAAATCAGTGTTATTGGTGAAAATTTTTTTATTTCTCTATTGGATCATGTTATTTAAGTCATGGCAATTATGTGTGAAAAATAATATTGCCTAAATGTCCGCCAAATCTGAAAGAAAAAGAAAAAAAATCATCAGATGCTTAAACTTAATTCACATTTAAAATCGGTCCAAGTTATTGGAACAGCCTTTATTTTAACAAAGTCTGAAAAAGGTGATATGGAAATCTGAAGGCACATTAACATAGCAAAAGATGCCTTCCAAAAGTGAAGCAAAGTATAAAGAAACAGGAAAATTTAATTGGAAACAAAGAAATGTTATGTAATACTGGTATATATGGTAGTGAATGCTGGACCATCTCATCAGAGACAGAGAAAAACAACAGAAATGTGGTATTCAGAATGCTGCGGAGTGAACATGTGAGTAATGAGAAACTTTTAGAGAAAATGGAAATGGAAGAGACATTTATATGTAAGTTGGAACTTCTAAGATATATAATGAGGAAAGACGGCTTGTAAAATTTGATACTCACAGGAGTGACTGAGGAAAGTAGCCAATGTTCTACTTAACGGGCTTGTATAAATGCATGGCAGAACAGAGATTAGGAGATAGAACAACAAAAAAAAAAACCTAATTAAGAGCTACAAAAACAGGCTATGATTGCACATGGAACACTGCACATAGAAGATTCATTTAATAAAAAAAGTGATCTTAACTTGATTTTGTAAAGTTGAATAATATAATTTTACTTCAGGAATTTAGTAAAGCCCTGAGAAAAAAACCCATTGGTGATATATCGGGAGATATAAAAAAAATAAAAATTCATAAAAACAATGTTTTTTTAAATATACTTAAACAATTGAAAAAGCTTTTGAATTTTTCATGTTGTTCATATAATAAAAATGAGTTATAATTTTCTGAAAATGATTTTTTATTCTTAATTTAGTAAAGTAATTTGAATTTGTTTTTATAAATTTTCATATAATTTTTTGTATGAATTTTGTAAATCTCAGAAAAATTGCTAATTCTCTTAGTTTAAAATCTATATAAAATACCACTTTTAGAAATTTTCATAATTCATTTTATGAATTTAGTAAAATCCTTTAAAAATTATTTTCTTTAGGATTTTTAAAACTTTTAATATATTACAAAAACAATTGTAATTTCTTTTTATAAATTGCTATTATTAAATTGTAAAAGTTTTTTTTTTAAATAATTTTTTATGAGTCTTCAAGTTTTTCTTGAAATAAAAAGTTAATCTTAATTTTTTCTTTGTATATTTCAGGAAATAACCTTTGCTAATTCTTTGGTGGAGATAGCTATACAGGAAATTAATGAAAAATGTCAGATAAAGGTGCCAAACCCAAAAAGCAACAAAGAAACTCTAAGAGAGGACAAAAAAATTCTAAAAGTACAGGATGTAAACAATGTAATACTGGGTTTGGAATCAGTTACAAATTTTTAACTGAACTGCTCACAGAAAGACATAATAGCATATTACTGGTACTTATTTCTTGTGACAAATGTCTAGTGGATCTGTTAAATTTACCTATGAAATTTAACATGTTGTTTTTGTTCAGTAAAATACTGAAAAAATGTCAGCAATGTACTTTACAAAGATGTTTCAAACATTTATTACTGAAGCTTTCTCAATCAAAGTTTTTGATAAATGCTTGTACTGTAATTAAACAACTGAATCGATCTGACCAGACGTCGTTTGATTTATTCATTATCTTTATAAGTATTTTGAAAAGTATTATTTCAGCCAATATAAATCAGAATATGAATATACTGAAAATTATGCCGCAACTAGAGATAATGTTACATGCATTTTCTCAAATGAATTATCAAGGATTGGGAAAACTTCAGCAAGACTTTCATGAATTAACAATGTTAATTCAAAATGCACCCATACCACAAAAATCTACGGTTCTGATTTCATTTGATTCTCCTGAAAATTTCCGAAATATCCCAATAATCCCAACTTCAGAGGAACTTGAATCAAACACAAAGCCATTTCTTCGCAAGAACAAGATTAATGGAAAATATGACAGTGTAGAAGAATACTTGGATACGCAATTTCGTCTCTTGAGAGAAGACTTTATAGGTCCCTTACGTGATGCGATCCATGAATACAAATCAGAAAAAGACAAGAAGAAAAAGAAGAAAATAGATAACATCTACATCTATAATAATGTTCACATTTCAGCTGTTACAATTTCAATGGATGGTATTTTATATGACCTGAAATTTGACATCATTAAACTCAACTGGAAAGAGAGTAAACGTTTAATATACGGATCCCTTGTTTGTTTATCAAGTGATAATTTTAAGACTATATATTTTGCCACTGTGGCAGAAAGAAATTTAAAACTGCTGGGAAAAGGTAAAATACAAGTTAAATTTTTATCAAAACCATTAGCATTTGATGCCACCTTTGTGATGATTGAAACAGTTGCTTTTTTTGAAGCATATAAACATGTCTTGCAAGGTATGCAGCAGTTATCGTCTACTACCTTGCCTTTTCAAGAATACATTGTCTATGGTCAAAAAGAAGTGAAACTTCCCAAGTATCTCACACAAGATACTGACATCACTATAGATCTTACTTGTTTGGAATCAGAAACTCAGTCTTTAATAACAAATAATAAAAAGATTCTTTTAAATCCTCATGACAACAAATGGCCCAGTGCAGAAGAGTTAGGTTTAAATGAAGCACAATGCTCTGCTTTATGCAAGGCATTAACCAAAGAAGTTTCCTTAACTCAAGGACCTCCTGGCACTGGAAAAACATTTCTTGGGTTAAAGATTATAAAAGTTTTATGCAGAAATTCTCACATTTGGCAAAGTAAAGGGAAATCCCCAATTTTAATAGTTTGTTACACAAATCATGCTTTGGATCAATTTCTTGAAGGAGTTGCTAAATTTTTGTCTTGTGGCATCGTTCGTGTTGGTGGAAGAAGCAAAAGTGAGATTTTAAAAGAATACTTTCTTTCCAATGTAAAAAATAATGGAATAACTAGTAAGATTATGAAAAGAATGAAAAATGACACTAAGGACAATTTGTCCAGAATAATGAATAACATAAAATCTTTGCATTCTTTACTTGAAAATAAGAACAATATTACAGATGAAAATACACTGGAAGCATATATGCAGCATTTTTATTTCTGGTTATGCAAATGCTTTCATCGTACCAATAATATCTCCAGATTACAGCAATGGTTACAATGTAGCTGGAAGCCAAACACTGATGAGGAATCTTTGAACTCTACAGAAGAAGTGGAAGAGTCAGAAGATGCTCATTCTGAAACTGAAATTGACATCCTTGAAAATGAACGAAAGCTCCAACATGAAGTTTTTGATAGTTTTTCAACACAATGCAAATTTAAAAAACAGCTGTTTCAAGACACCTTGTGGATTCCAGACAAAGAATCCCAGAAAAAAATAAGAAAGGAATTATTTTCAGGTGAAGAAATGTCTTTGGAAGAAAGTGAAAAGCTTACATTTATTGATTTCCAGGAAATGGAACTGTCTCGCCGTTGGCGCCTTTATCGAAGATGGTTTTCAGCTTATAAGAAAGCTATACAGGAAACATGTGTAGAATTGGAGGAAACATTTAATGAAGAAATAAAATTATTGAAGAATTTGAAAGAAGAAGAAAACAAGGAAATACTAATTCGTGCTAAGGTTGTTGGGATGACTACAACTTGTGCTGCTCGTTTGCAACCAGTTCTGAAAGACATTAGTCCAAAGATAATTTTAGTCGAAGAAGCTGCCCATGTTCTTGAGGGTCATATTGTAGTCTCACTGAATTCTTTCTGTGAACACTTGATTTTAATTGGAGACCACCAACAACTACAACCTAGTTCACAGGACTACACACTGGCAAAGGAATATAAACTAAATATTTCTCTGTTTGAGCGAATGGTTGAAAATGATTTGGCTGTTGACTGCCTTAACACACAACACCGTATGCGTCCAGAAATTGCACAGATACTACATCCAATATATGACAATTTGAAAAACGATGATTCAGTCAAAATGTATGAAAACATCAAAGGAATTGATACAAATATATTCTTTGTTGATCATGAGGTGTTTGAAGACCAATTGACTAGCTTAAGTCACAGTAATGAGCATGAGGCACATTTTATCGTTGCTTTGTGTATATATCTCCTGAAGCAAGGCTATTCCCCTTCTCAGATTACAATTTTAACCACATACTCAGCTCAATTATTCAAAGTCAAGAAATTACTTGATGAAAAATTCCTCAAAGTACTTGTTGCAAATATTGACAATTATCAAGGTGAAGAAAATGATATTATTTTATTGACATTAGTGAGAAGTAATGCATCAAGAAATATTGGATTCCTAAAAGTGTCAAACAGGGTTTGTGTTGCTCTTTCTAGAGCCAAAAAAGGTTTATATATAATTGGAAACTCTAAGATTTTGGCTGAAAGAAGCCAGCTTTGGCAGACGATTATTGGTATGTTGCGTATAAACAATAAAATTGATACCTCACTGATTCTAAGATGTCAAATTCATACAGATACAATAGTAAATGCTGCAGATGTGAAAGACTTTGATTCTGTACCTGAAGGTGGGTGCTTTAAAAAATGCAACACACACCTTAAATGTGGACATATTTGCTCATTGTATTGTCATCCATATGATCGGGGTCATAAAGAATATAAATGTCAAGTGAAAATATTCCAAATTCGAGAAGATTGTGCATTTCAGCATGAACTTTTTGAAGAGTGCTATAAAAGAGATAAACCTTGCCCAGTTAGTATGGAAAAAATTGTACCAAAATGTCAACACCGACAAGTAATGAAATGCTCAGACAATCCAGCTAAGTTCTTTTGTCGTGAGATTTGTCAAAAGACACTTTCATGTGGTCATTTATGCCGTGGTTTTTGTGGGGAGTGTCTTCAAAATGTAAGACATTCTCAGTGTATGGAGGAGTGCAAAAAAGTACATTCATGTGGGCACAAATGTCCTTTACCCTGCTGTAAAGAATGTGGCCCCTGTATGATGAAAATTAAGAAAATTGTACCAAGATGCCAACACCCACAGATAATGAAATGCTCAGATAATCCAGCTAAGTTCTTTTGTCGTGAGATTTGTCAAAAGACACTTTCATGTGGTCATTTATGCCGTGGTTTTTGTGGGGAGTGTCTTCAAAATGTAAGACATTCTCAGTGTATGGAGGAGTGCAAAAAAGTACATTCATGTGGGCACAAATGTCCTTTACCCTGCTGTAAAGAATGTGGCCCCTGTATGATGAAAATTAAGAAAATTGTACCAAGATGCCAACACCCACAGATAATGAAATGCTCAGATAATCCAGCTAAGTTCTTTTGTCGTGAGATTTGTCAAAAAACACTCTCATGTGGTCATTTATGCCGTGGTTTTTGTGGGGAGTGTCTTCAAAATGTAAGACATTTTCCTTGTAGGCAGAAGTGTGAAAAAGTACATTCTTGTGGGCATAAATGTCTTTTACACTGTTATAAAGAATGTGGCCCCTGCCAGGTGAAAGTTAAGAAAATTGTACCAAGATGCCAACATATTTGCAAAATGAAATGTTCAGATAACCCAGCCGAGTTCTGTTGCTTAGAGCTTTGTAAAAAACCAATTCCATGTGGTCATTTATGTAGTAGTTTTTGTGGGAAGTGTATTATAAATGAAAAACATTCTCCTTGTAGGCAGAAGTGTGAAAAAGTACATTCTTGTGGGCATAAATGTCTTTTAAACTGTTATGAAGAATGTGGCTCCTGCCAGGTGAAAGTTAAGAAAATTGTACCAAGATGCCAACATATTTGCAAAATGAAATGTTCAGATAACCCAGTCGAGTTCTGTTGCTTAGAGCTTTGTAAAAAAACACTTTCATGTGGTCATTTTTGTAGTGGTTCTTGTGGGAAGTGTATTATCAATAAAAAACATTCTTCTTGCATACGGGACTGTGAAATATCAATACATGAAGGATTGTCAATATCTAATGAAGTAACCTTGACAAAAGAATTTGAAGAATTGCACTTAGATTCCAATATGCTCAAAAAATGAAATGCTCAGAAACATCAGATCATTTTCAGTGTCAGAAACAAGACATGAAATTGTTTGCAGGATCATATGGGCTTATGAAATTGATATTTTTATTTTGCTAATGTCAGTGTAAGAAATTGAATGACATAATACTTTCTTGTCCTCAATCTATTCTCAAATGTGATAGATTTTGTGACCTCATAAAGCTGAAAAATGTTTTTAATGTTGTAATTTTTGTAAACGAAAATGTAAGTAATATTATAAAAAAGTATAAACATTCTAGTTGTACTACTTTTACAATACATTTTTTAATTATTTTTATAAAACATTTTTGAAGATACTGAAAGGTTATCAGAAAATTTTCTGAAATTTTATGTAATGGATAAAATGAGTATAGTGAAGTAAATTTATAAACTACTCTAAAAATTAAAAAGAATAATTACAAAAATATGTTCAGATATTTATTTTATAATTATATTATTTTAATATCCAATTAATTAGAAATATTAGGTGTCTGCAAACTTTCCAACTATTTTTAAAAATCAGAGTGAATTCATTACGAATAATTAGTAGCTATATTTGTTATTCATCAAAATATGTTCCTTTCTTTTCTTCAATATTATACATTAACATTCTGACATTTTTAAAATTCTACATTGATAAAATGAATCTGGCTTTGACAAAATAAAGATTTTAGTGAAATTTTGAACATCAGTGCTGCTATGGTCCTTGACCAAAAGATGTTTGATTTTCTGCACTGGTTGCTCAGAGACATATAAAGGTATAATCTTACTTTATCACGGTTTAGTTTTGCTTGTGTTTGGGATCTGGAATTTTCCGTCTATTTATTTGACCAGTTATGAAGTGCTGCATGGATCAAAAACAATCTATTTAATACTTAGCCTTGGTTCATGTCTGAATAACCAATGCCACTGACTTTATAATATAAAGGCCCAAGAGCCACTCGAGGCAGAGAGTCACTGAAGTAGTTTGTTGTGTGAGCAGTAAGAGGTACAGTTTATGAGGATATATGATAAAGATAATAGTTAACCCGTGACTTGAACAGGTTAAGATTGTAGCAGTCAGGGAAGCATCCACGTAGAAGTCGATCCCACAAGGCAGCAGTTCATGAGAAGAAGAGCAGAAATCATGCTGTATTATGGCAAGAGAGTCCTGTAAAATGCAGAGCAACCATGTGCGAACAGTCCAAACCAAAGTAGAAAACAAAAAAACTTGGATCATATGAGTTCTGGAAATTCTCAAATGTAATTCTCAATAGAGGCAAACTGTCAGTGCCCTTCAGTGCAAATGACCTAGAGGTTATCTCATCCTTATCAGAAACAGTCAAGTTCTTTGCAATGAACTTTAATTCTGACTCTATGTTAGATGACAAGGGCCATTCTTTACTTGTCTTCGTGTTCAGACTTTTAGAGCTAGGGCATACCATGTTATGTTTATGGAGTTGAGTCACTCTCATTTTGTCCATATTCCAATTGTAAGGAGAAAGTTCCACTCAGCTTTTTCTCCAAAACTGTTACTTTGTGGAACAGATTCCCATGTGGATGATTCCCTGAACACTAAACTCTTGACCTCTTCAAGTCAAGAGTTAGTTACTATCCTCCTTAGCCTTTATATCATTTGCACCCTACCATCTCTTTTTTCATATCACATAACTCACTCAGTAACATTCTATTTTGAGTGGCTTTTTTGAGCATTGTATTGGGTGAACATTAGTAAAAACAAAATTAATAAAACACCTTTATTGCCATACTTTATTTTTTCTAAATGCTATTATTAAAAAATGATTTTAAAATGAGTCAGACATTTTAGAATTTTATTATTTTACAATTATTAAAAGTATTGCTTAGAAATTTTGTTCAGCCTGTAATGTTCCTTTTTGACTAAGCAAGGGAGAAAAGTAAGCAGAACATCTTGAGCATTGGCTGAATACCAAGTGGATATTCAATAAACCATTTCCAATGATAAATAAACTCAGAAAAGGGGTGTAGTAAAAACAGGACCGGTGAATAAACTTATACCAAAGCTTTATCACCCTTTATTCTGACTATTCATCTACTGATGGATATTACAAGTTGCGTTTTATACCTCCTAGATCTTAAGGGGAGGTAACTGATGATTTATCAGTACAAAGAGGATATGTGCAAAATTTTAAAGCAAATAAAATACCTTTACTTTTTCTCACAGTTTGTAAAATTTATTAGAAAACTGTAAACTGCAGAATTGGACTGTAACTAATTTAAAAAAAAAGTAACTCGGAAATGTTATATTTGAATTATTTCCCTTGTTAAGTAACCCTCTATAAAAGAAAGCAACAACAGAGGTACAAACATACCTGAACTACCACTACTTCTGCAGATGCCAAAATGTCTGCTTCATAAAATAAAGAGTTCTGACATAATACATTTATTTTTATTCTTTTTGTGAAACGGTGTTGAGGTATTACATTTTATTTCTAATGTATTGCTTTGTATTTTGCTATGTAAAACTTGTGCAGTTATTCTTTTTACCAATTTTGACATTGGTTAATTTTGTAATATTTTGTATTTCTTTTCTTACTCTGGCTTACATATAAATTATACTATTTGCTTAATTTACCTGAGAAAAATATCAGTCTTATTCCAACTGAATGTAAATTGATATATATTACATTTTTTCTGTTATTAAATATTTTTAATTTAAAATATGCAGTTGTTCCTCCTTTTTGCTTTGTTTGTTTAATCAGCCTAATTTGGTAAAGAAAAATAGTGAATAAAAGTGCAATGAAGCTTGCATTTTCATGAAAAATTTATGCCAGCTTCTTTTTATTAAAATCTATATATAGTGACCCTTTTAGATGCAAAAAAACATTTCAACAAGTTTGATAAAATGACAACCTTTTCTACTTTTCATCAACATGACTGATGTTAACCTCCAGGGGAGTGAATCATTGTTCCTTCTTAGGCTAATGTTTTCCACTGATACGAAGTGGAAAGAGTAGATTGAATCAATTGCTAAGTCTTCAAGTAGGAAAGTTAGTTCATTTAGTTAGTTAGGTTATATCCCTTTGACACTCTGTTTTTATTTTTATATGTACGTTTTATCATATAAAATTTGGAAGGCAGAGAGTCGACAAGACGTGTAACGATTAATCGTTAACGCCTCGGTGTTTACTCGAGACCTCCCCACAAGGCGAGAAGTGGCACAAGGCCAGTTTTTAACGTGGGACGTTCCTATCCCGTAGGCTCATGCTAAAATTAGCTGTAGACAACATGAAAGGTTAACCTTACGCCATTCACTTTCACCATCGCACCGGGGAACCGATACAAGAGACTAATCGAGGATCGAAAGTAAGGCCCGAAGCTAGCCGGCCGGCCGACCGGCCGGCTCGAGGACAACCTCGAGAAATCGATAGTCAACCCTATCAAATGCCTTGAACTGATCTAAATTGATCAGCACGTCCTCACTGTCAACTTGTTCTACGATCAAGCGTACTATATGAAGGTTGTTCGACCGTTCACAGTGCAAGTCTGCTCGGGGCCAATCAGACTAGGCAAGGCAGCCCGCAAACGATTAGCTAAGACCTTGGCCAAAATCTTTAACTCTGTATTCAGCATAGATAAGGGCCGGAAGTTATCAATCCTATCCTCATTGTGTTTATTCTTGCGAAGCAACTTGATCACACCTCTGGTAAAGAGTTCGGGAATACTCCCGCTCTTCATCCATTGATTAAAGACCAGTGCCATCAGAGGGACAAACACGTGCGACTGCCTCAAGTACACCTCATAGGGGATTCCATCGATACCCGGAGTCTTGTTGTGGCCGACATGCTTCAACATATCCCAGATTTCCTCCACTGTTATCGGACCTTTGCACTTAGCCGTTTCAGTTGCCTCGAGACGAGGAAAGTTAAAAAAATAGGTGTCGAACTGGCAAAAAGATCCTGAAAATAAGATCGGAAAGGCTCACATATACCATCGTTTGTAGTAACGGTACGCCCACTCGGCAATGTGACGCTAGCGATATATCGATCTGCGATACTCCGAACTTCTTTGGCTCGCAATTCAGCGCCCATATTTGTTGCCTCGAAAGACATCCTTTTTTAATCTAGCCCTAACTACCAGAGCTTGATCCTTCTTGATAAGCAAGGAGGCCAACTCTGTCCTAGTTGCGGCTATTTCACCACTATCTCCCGATTTTATAGCCCTTTCTACTCTAGATTCTTGTGTCATTTGCTCTGCTAATCTATCTCGGTTGAGTCGCCTGCTATAATCATCAGCAAACGACCTAATGGTAGTCTGAAGGTGAGTCCACCACTTATTCCTAAGCACCGACCTCATCAGTTCCCGCATTAGAGTTAGTAAAAACTGATCATGAAAATTCTTCTCATCGAACAACGAGGTGTTGAATTTCTAGTAGCCAGCCATGTTAATCCTTGGTTTATCTAAGTTTATACGAACCTGAACAAGCCTATGATCCGAATAAACTATAATATAATGACTTGGACGGCTTAAGTTGACTCTCTTAACTGAAACTTAGTCAATGTGGCTTTTACACAACAACGAAGTCGATCTGTCCCTATTAGTCCAAGTCCAAACTACCTTCCGAAGAAATTAATTCTGGTTCTTATCGACAAGATCTAAAATATCGATAAAGTCCCGAAATGGTTTTACTTCAGGGTTGTTAGTACCCGTGCAACCTATATCGGGATCGGGGACGGCATTCCAGTCACCCGCTAAAATTACCCGACGAGATGTCGTCAGAAACGGATCGATCCGCCGAATATATATAATTATTTATTCAAAATTATGACATAAACATTTCAAATGATGGGCTTGAATGCCTTCAACAGCATCACTCGAAAAGACACACGAAGTATTGAAACAAAATAGCTATTTTGTAGTGATGTTATAACATGTTTATGTTATAATTTTTGAATAAATAATATTTTCTCTACTTTTGGTTATTGGAATCTTATTCCGTCTACACCAATCCTATACTTGAAGGTATATATATATATATATATATATATATATATATATTGCAATACAATCACCACGCCGAGAAAAGTGGACATTTACCTGTTTGGCGTGTAAATACAACATGGCCGACGTCGCGAGGAAGCGACCATATCACACGTGGTCGCGAGAAGCGGCCATTTGCAATCGTCCCCCTACGTATGTGGGATGCTACTTTTTTGAATACGATCGGAGCGTTTTTCGAGTGTGACGATGCGGTTGATTTCTAGCGGTTTTATGTGCACTGGGATTTTTGACATTCGACCAATATTTTCTTTATGAATTTTGAGATTTGCTTGTTTTGTTTTAAACTTAAACCATCATATTAACTTTATAACACTTTTGAAGTGACTTCGTCGGCCAGTTAACATAAACCTGTCCATATAAAACAACTATTAGCATGTAGGTGTCAAAGATCTTAGCATTCAAATGATGAGAAACACATTTTGATGCTAGCACTACTTTGTTGCTGCTGAAAGCTGCCCCAGAGGGATGCGATGCAGCACGGTAACAATTCTTTTGTTGTTTGATGATTATTGTGACTGAGATATACAAACTCCGTAACTTGAGCAATTTGCTGGTTGTAGATTGGATTTTTTTTCATCAATTGCCATGCACTTCGTTTCTGAGATCCTGACGTTTAAGCCAACCTCTAAGCAAGGTTCTATCTGCCTTTAAAGCACACTTTACTCGTTCAAGTAGTACCTTGCTTGATTATGAGGCTCTGTGTAGCCGAGTTGTCAGAAGCACGACGAATCATATGGATGTGTGCGTGCGTGCGCCTGTGAATGTACATCTTTGTGGCAGTATTATCATATCAGATTTTGACAGGAATCTATTTTGAATTGGAGAAAAATATTAGAGGAAGAAAATTATGGCGGCAAGACACCATTGAATGAAGTCAATTGGAACAAGTAGAAAACAGATGAAAAGTTATGTTGTATATGACTATGTGTATGCGTTTGTTTGCAAATATGTATCTGTATCTATGAGGTTGTGGTAATTTGTGTAGGTATATCAATGCATAAGTTAACATTTTTCCCTATATGTGTCTACGTATGTGTGATTATTTTTATTTTAGGCCTATGCGTGTATGCATGTTGATTCTCATTTGTAAATGTGTGTATGTCTGTGCAAACACCAATGTGTGACCTTTTGTTGTGTATGTAGACACGTGTGTTTTTATATACATGTGTGTCTGTGTGTGTGCGTGTCTAAAGAAGATGAAAAACGAAAAAGAGTGGCAAAGTAGTAAGAACAATAAAGAGAGAGAGAGAGAGAGAGAGTAAAAGATAAAAATAGAGAGAGGAGACGGAAAAAGAAAACGAAAGCGATTCATGAATCTGCTGGAAACGTTGGAAAGTATTGAAATACCTTTCAGCAGATCTCGTATTCTCCGTGAAGTGTCCATTTAGGACGTAGGAGGTCATGGCTCTCCACAACTTCCTATCTCTTGTAGCACTTAGCAACGTGTGTTCCTTTACCGAAACTTTCACCATCCATACACACAGGGTCGTCAGTTAGGTGGTCTGTTGTCCACTCGTGTCCACCTTGCAGTTAATTTGCCCTGTGAATATAAAATTCTCCAAGCCCCACTTCCTCGTTATTTGTTCCAGAAATTTCAGCTCCCCTTTTCTGATTCTATGCTTAAGTGATTTTTGCTTTGACTTTCTTTAAAACATCCTCGTTGTTTATTCACTCTTCTCAGCATATAGAACTACATTTCTGTTGCTACCAGTCTTTACTTCATAAAAGATATTAGTCATATTATTCATAAATAGGATATCATATATATATATATATATATATATATATATATATATATAACTTAAAAATATATATGAAAAAGCCGGAAAATTACCGTGCCAAAATAAACGGACGTATAAAAAAAGTGTTCAATGCAGTAGCTTGGAAAAACAGATATGTAGAGCAACTCAATAATATAACTTAAAATATATATGAAAAAGCCGGAAAATTACCGTGCCAAAATAAACGGACGTATAAAAAAAGTGTTCAATGCAGTAGCTTAGAAAAACAGATATGTAGAGCAACTCAATATAAAAAAAAGTAAAACACGGTAGGATACGGTATTTTACCTCCTTAAAATATATATATATATATATATATATATATATATATATATATATATATGGTAAATCTCACCAAGTTTTGTTTGTCTTCCATTTGGATATTTCAAACGAGAAATTCCCGTGGGAATAGTTTCATGGAAAAGGAGTGTATGAATGACAGTTTAGAGAAAAGAAGGAATTTATAAAGTACGCCGGGATATGTCCAGTGGTTAAAGAATCGGTTATATCCTTCACATCCGACACAGTCTTACGTTTTTTTTTTTTTAAAATCAGAAATACACAAGCACGTAAGTTCATGTGTCAAGTTTTTAAATATCTCTAAAAATATTAGCTTTTTTTTAGGTGAATATAACATCTGCTTACCACATGCTAACAAACACAACAAAACACACACCCACACGCACACGCACACATATATATCAGGATCGCCTACGTCGATCGTGTATACACACACACATATATATATATATATATATATATATATATATATATATATATATATATATATATATATATATATATATATATATATATATAATATAAAAACACAGACACTAATATTCCATGGTTATAATTTATTGCATTGGAATCGGAATCACAATCCAATTCCTCAGACCAACAAATTCAAAAAAGTTTTGAATTTGTAGGTCTGATGAAAATTCCAAAAAGTTTTGAATTTGTAGGTCTGATGAAAATTCCAAAAGTTTTGAATTTGTAGGTCTGATGAATTAGATCGTGATTACGATTCCAATGCAATAAATTATAACCATGGAATATTAGAGTTTGAGCCTTTTACATTATATTCTTGCTCTGACATTAGGCTCTACCTGGATTCTATCCGCTTGGAAATATATATATATATATATATATATATATATATATATAAATATATATATATATATATATATTTATTTTAGGATTTATTTTAGTTATTCCCTACTTAGCGTATTGAGCACTCTACATCTTAGTCTTACTACGCGCTTGTTTGTTTTTCTTCTTTGGACTAAAGACTTAAGTCACTGGTCGATTTATTTCGCGCTGTTCGGATGTTTTGAGTTCTTTCTTTATTTCCAATTTTTTCCTCGGCTACGGATTTGTTTTGACATATCTACAATTTAAGGTATCTGAGATTTTTTACCAAACGAGTATTACTATTAGCATATACATACATATATATATATATATATATATATATATATATATATATATATATATATATATATATATATATATATATATATATATATATATATATATATATATATATATATATATATATATATATATATTATAATATTTAAAAAATATGATTCCTTCGTTACATAAGAGTTCTCATGTTTCAAAAAACGAGAGCCGAAACCATCAATATAATTATTAAAATTAAGTTGAATCAAGGTGTTGGGTCCCGTTTCATCCTCAAGCGAAAATTTAGGAATCCTAAATTTTCGCTTGAAGATGACTTCAATTTTAGGAATCCTAAATTTTCGCTGCATATAGGAGGACATATATCACATAACAGTTCAGTACTGTTTTCTTTGTTATGAACGAAAATTTGAGCTTTTGGAAGGCATATTTGTTTAACGTAATACGTATTCGGATTTCAGTGTCGCATTTTACATCTTCTGTAAAAACATTTCTCAGATATTTAAATTTTTGTACGTGTTTGATTTGAAGGATACTTATACTTAAAATAAAAATTAAGATATGGTTAAAAATTCTGGTACACATTATGAGCAAAAAGAGATTGAAAAATGTAGCACTGTTGATTTCAATTCCACTATTGTATGATTAATTATTGTAATTTAAATTACAATTTTGGCACGATGGCGAAGTGGGGTAAGGCTGATCTACACTAACTATCCTAAATCTAGCTAATCCAATTCACGACCCATTTATCAATTACAATTTGCTTATTCAGCACAAGAACTCATCCATCATCATTCAGTCCGACATATACCACAGTACATTATATTCATAGGGAATCTAAAAATCGCTTATAACATAAAAATTTCACAATGTCCAAATGTCCTGTTTTTGATTTTTTTCAATTTTTTTATAAAAAATATATAAAAATTAAATGATATGAAATGTGGTGGGAGGGGATGAACTCAAAAACGAAACTAAAATATTACAAAATATTCAAACTAAAAACAAAATATGTTAGTAGGACCCGTCCACTCCACAAAAAATAAGAGCAACCGCTGTATTCCGCCAATAAGCAGAATTAAGAAGCTCACTAACAGAGAGGGAAGGACAAAATAAATGGCGGAGAGGGGAAATTAAATATTGGCCCAGGGGACAAAAACAAACTGGGGAGGAAGGGAATCAGCATGGATCATAAAAAAAGGGAAAGCTAGAAACAACAATTATTCACATTAACTAGGTAAACAAGAGAGTCTAGCTTAATTAGGGGAGGGCCGGACAGGAAACCACTCCGTTGCGTCAAAAGGTGAAAGAAAATCAAAGCTGGCTAGCCACTTTCACACATCTTTTGCTGAAACCTGTCGATAACAAACGTTTTCTATCAGATCTGTTTCCGAGCTGATGCCCAAAGAATCCGACCAGATCCTGATTAGAATATCGTTCGTATCACAAGATTCCCTCCATCTGTGACGTCCATACCACTATTTTTGCCACGGCTGTCAACGTGAGAAACACCATTCGTTTTAACCCAAAACACGGGGCCATCAACTCGCCGAAATAGTCCAAGAACGGGCGCATCTGGGGACAGTGTTAGAAGGCGTGCAAGGCCGTTTCTTCCAGACCAAGGACGCACCAATAACAATCGGGCAAATCCGCCCAGCCTCCTCTGAATTCTACGTCATTGAGCGTTAGCGCGTTCCGAATCAATCGCCAAGTAAGCGAAAAGTTGCTGAAGTAATTTACTGCTAGCACCTAGGACCAGAAAGAGCGCAACCTGGTCACCGTCAAGTCGAGCTGGGTGGTAAAGAGAAGGATTCATATTTTTCTCAAGGGTATTTAAACGAAAGTCAATGTAAGAATTCAGATGGAATTTGAACTCGGCTAGACGATTTCGTCTTCCGAGTTACTACCTGCGCATCTTTCCTCTTGAAGATATTTGACTAAAATATTTCTCAACTTTTCTTTTTTCTCATAAAATTCATAGCTAGATTTATATAGCTGTTGGTATAATCAAGGCATGTTCCTACTTTGCCCTTTTTACTTAAAGAGATAATTACCGATATAGCTAATTGATTTATGACTAGAAACACAATCTTGTATTGGGCAATAAAATTGATACATTATATTGATTATCGCTATATCTAAACTTAGCCATACACAGTTTACAACAACCAATAAGGAATATACTAGTTGATAACACTAGCATCCTATATAGATCCTGTAACCGAAGGCATCTCGGTGTTAGAGAGGCCCTTTACAGAAAACATATGTCACCCAGTATAAATATTACCTTATGCAGCAGCGGAAATGGTGTTGAAGATTTAAAAAAAAATAGAATGACACCAATTCGAAATCCATCCACGCTTAATTCGTGAGGCTATTATTTAGGCACCACAAGAATTACAACTTCAACAAGAAAACATGAAAAGAAATTAACAATACTTACCCCCCCCCCTTGAAAATGGCTAAATGATTACATTTAGCAAGTACACGACTAAAAGGGTTCCATCTTTTGAGATTGTTTGTATGCATTATTTACATTATGTACAAGCGGAATATTTTCCTCATCTTTGTTGTTGCTATCAAAACGTTTCGGCTGCTGTACTTTCCGCTGATTGGACTCAGTGGGGACGAGGTGAGCAATAACTGAGCAGTATTAAGAGCGCTATATCCCGAGATATGATCAGCAGAACGAGAATACGCTCCCACCGTAGATTAAATAAAAAACAGTTCCGTTCGAAATCCCCTGAAGCTTAACCTGATCATTAAACACCTGACGAAAGTCGGAGGACATAACAACCGTAACGTTGTGATAACAACAAAATAGTTAGACAACTTGATATTTTCTCTTCTATTCTGTAAATGGGCAGACGCCCAATCGCAAACGGATAAAAAAAAGAAGACGTTATTTCCACCAGTGACGCATAGCATGTTGTTTGAATTTCAGTCATTGCGCACATTTATAGGCCGACACATATCCCTACGTATGACACAGGGACGTGTTTTCGGAGGCATCCTAAAATCCATAGCTGAAAAAACATCTATCTGTCCTTTAGTTTACCAACCGATTTTGAATTCGGAATCGTCCTTCTAAACTTTTAAACAAGGCTAGAGAGTCTAGTCTGTCTTGCTATTTAAGTCATATACGGGTGTGGGATAGATTTGTATATTTTCCAAGAATGTAATGAAATCGACTGGAATTCGAACGCGGCTCACCGAATTCCCTGTTCGAGACGCTAACCGCTACAATACCCACTAATCTTATTGAAATATGAAACGTGAAAATTACAAAAGGTAGCAATCATTGTTTAACCGAGGAAGGGATATGACAATATAAATCAACCCCATGTTTTTAATGTTGTACAAAGCTTAGAAATGTTGAAAATCTTAAGAACTGCGTTTTAAAATTCTCTCTCTCTCTCTCTCTCTCTCTCACACACACACAGTTTTTTTTAAAGAATACCATCGAAAATGAAATATTCTTCGCCCAATTTTTCTTTTTCAAAATAGGGTATCCAATAACTCTTTGTTAGCGCCTTGATATTTATGAACACTCCAATGTTTTTCCATAATATTTAGCAAGTGGCAAGTCATATTTTCATTAGTCAACTAGATTTCTGAATATCTACGTCAAGTAATCATAAGGAATTTCTGATTTTAGTTATAGTATTTATCCGAATTACAATCAATTTTATTTGTTTACTAAAAAAAATAAAATGAAACCTATTTTCTTTTTTTGACATTTACAGTTATGTGCCATGCGTGATACACACTTAGGCGATCATGTATCTTTCGATACATGACTGACGAGGCAGATTTTTTCTCGCAGTAGGTTGCCATTTCTTTCTGCTGTAGACTGGTTGACATCCAAGGCTCTAGAACTCGGTCTGTCCTGCTATTTACCCATAGTCAGGAGGAGGAGAAGAGGATTCATACATTTCCCAAGGGCATTAGCACGTAAGTGAATGTAATAGATTCGATTGGAATTCGAACTCGATTCTCAATCCGAGCTGCTATCCATTACTCCATCGGGCCACCTCTGAAATTCACAATGTTATTTTTTTAAAAATTGGCCTTTTAATTCGATTTTTCGAAATAAAACCATTTGTCTTTATTTTTATTTCCCCTCTCAAAACCAGAAAGAACACTCAAGAGAATATATGACAATAAAATTATGAACTAAATCTCATTATTTTATGTGCTGTATCATTTCAGGACATGGGAGATAATAGCTCTCCACAACTTCCTGCTTTTGTAGCTCTAAGTAATGTTTATCTCAATAGTATCCATTCCAGTTCCTGTTCTGCTATCCGTTTACACAAGCTCGTTAGATAGGTTACTCGCTGCCCCCCTGTTTTGGCTTCAGCATGTCCTGCGAGCACTAAATTCTCTATGCCTTCTCTCCTCATTACGTGTCCCATAAATGTCAACTGTCACTTTCTGATTCTAAATATAAGTGTCAATTTGCTTCCATTTTCCTTAAAACTTGTTCGTTGTTCACATGCTCTGTCTATGGCATTCTCAGCATTCTTCTGTGGAACTACATCTATGTCGCTTCAAGTCTCCTCTTCATCTTTGAGGAAATTATCCAACATTCATTGCTATATAGGAGTTTTAACATTAGACAGCATCTCAACATTTTTTTATTTGTTTTTAACGAATGTTAGATGTTTCCTAATAGTTTAGTTTTTGGAGGCACCTTTCGTTATTTAAATAAGCCTTCGTATTCCGGTCTTACATGTTCCATATTCTGTAAAACTAATTCTTAGATTGAAAATTTCTGTACTTGTTTGATTGTGACAGTTACAATTCGTAGCTCTCATCTTGGGCTGTTCATTTTGCTAACGGCCATACATTCTCTTCTTACAATTGATAGTTAGTCCTTCCTTAATGATTTCCTTTATTACCTTGTCTATGAGTTCAAGCAGTTTTATTTCTGACTGACACCAACGCCACGTCATCTGCGCATCTTACGTTGTTAAGAATCATTATAAATCCTTGTAAGACCTCTAGTTCTTTTAGGGTCGTCTTGTTGTATAAGTTGAAGAAATCTGGCAAGAAGACACATCCTTCTGGACGAATATTTGGCTTAATCCAATCGTTCATAGCAAATCCTGTAATGAAGGTAATGTTGGATTACTTTGTCCTTGTCCCTGCGTTGTTTCTTACCTTCATGAACGACTTTCCCGATGTCAGCAGTTCCCAACTACGTACTTATGCGGATGAGACAGTTACTTACACCTGTCTTAGTAGCAAGTCCGATAGGTCCGAGAAAATAATACTGGCAACTGCACTCGAAAAGGGCCTCAAACCAGTGTAATGTCTTGTGAATTTTAACACCTCCAAAGCAAAACTACTATTATTTAATCGTCATAGAGAGCATTTTATGTCTGCCAACAGCATGCTAACTTCCTGGAGAGTAAATCTTTGCGCTTTCTTGACATGAAGTGGAGTGATTATATTGAATCAATTGCTAGGTCTATGGCTACAAATGTTGGATCCCTGTGCTAGACAATTTTTTTCTCTTCAGAATCCATAAGTCTAGCATTCGTCCGTGCATTGAATATATTTAGCAATATCTAGTCTTGTGTTCCGATTATATATTTCGAAATTCTTGATAAAATTCAAGGAAGTGTTTGTAATGGAATCTATCCTAGCCTAGCATCTTCACTTCAGTCACATTCTCATCGACTGACGTAACTTTCCTTTGTCTTTTCTACACATATTTTTATGGCAATTGTTCGGATGTGCTTTCCTCCTTGGTGGATCTACTGCATGGATTTAAACGTATTACTAGATTGGCAACTAGGTCTCACCGTTTTACTGTTGAACTAGCTAGAAGCAACCGTATGTTCTATTCTAATAGTTTATTTTCTCGTACTTCATGCTTGTGGAACTCCTTCTCGATTTCTTGCTTCCCTGACACCTACGACTTCAAAAAGTTAAATACAACGCCAATCGCCATCTTCTGTCTTTCTCTCTCTTTCGAATATAAGTAGAGGTTTATCTTCTCTTTCACTTTCAGTAGCTCCTTGCATCTTAGTGGCATTATAGTCTTGCTTGGACTGAATAGTAAAAAAAAATTACTATTCTTTCTTGTCACTGCTGTACCACCCATTCAAACAAAGTAATTTGGTAAATTGTTCGCTGTTTCTCTGTCCTCCTGCTTCCATCAATACGTCTTGTGAGCATTAAATTTTCTAAGTCGCCCTTCCTCATAATGTGTCATAGAATTTTCAATTGTCCATTTCTGATTTTAAATAGGAGTTTATTTCCAGTTCCCATTTTCTTGAAACCTTCCTCGTTTCTTACATGTTGTGTCCATGGTATTATCATTATTATTCTATAGAATCACATCTCGGTTGCCCCAAGTCTCCGCTTCATCTTTGAGGAAATTGTCCAGCATTCAATGTCATATAGGATAACAGATATGGCATAGCAGTGCAGCACTCTTTTCTTCGTTTCAAACGAAGTATTCCTATGTCTTAATACTTGGTTTAGTTTCTGAAAGGCATTTTTCATTATTCCGATGCAACTTCGGATCTCTGTGCCACACTTTCTCCGTCATTTGTTACTACATTAAATTTCTCTACTTGCATAATTTTGCTGTTTCCAATTTGAATCCCAGCTCTTTGATTGCCTTTTCTTTTTGACGACCATACATTCTGTTTTTCTTCGCGTTTTCCTTTACTACCTTATTTAGGATTGTTGTAGTGTTCCTTCTGAGTCCGCCATCACAGAATTGAATCACTCTCATTTCTTACGCATTCTACATGTAAGGAGAAAGCTCAACTCAGAAAGCTTTTGCCCCAAGAACTGATATTTTGTAGAAAATTCTACCATGTGGATGCTTCCTTAAACACTACAATCTTAGCCTCTTTAAGTCAAAGGTCAATCTTTATTTATCCTCCTTATCCGTATAGTCTTAAATTCTTACCACCCCCTTGTTCACTCATATTGACATCTTTTAGTCTGTGACGTAGAAGTCCTTCTCCTACTGAGTGATGACTGATTTAGTAGTCGCTAAACTCTATGCAAAATAGGGCAAGTCCATTTTACCTATTTCAATACATCTACAAATATTCGTCAACATAACAATTTTAACAGTATCCCTGTCTTGAGTGGCTTTTGAGCCTGATATTAGGTGAAATATAGTATTAAAGACAGACATGTTTTAAAATATGTCAAGAACCTGCTTTAACTGACATTGATCGATGTTTTTTTTTTTTTTACCATACTTGGATTTCTTCTCACGACGTTTCTGTCTCTGGATTTTAAAACTCTGAAAGTAGTGGGGGCACTTGGGGGCCGAGATTTTTCTGTGGAGGAGGGGGTGCAAATTCAAGCAGCGTCTTTATTTTCATATTACACCACTATCGTATGCACAACTTAGGAATGAGTTTTAGTATAAGTATGTTACTTCACTAAATTAAACAGAATAACTTTTCATTCATAGTAGTGGAGTTCTAATGCCCTCTTTTCCAGCCCTCAAGTTGTTGGACCACAAGAGAGGTTAACTTCAAAACAAAATCAAAAGATCAATAGTAGCAGGACAGTGTAATTTGCCTGCTCTAATTTTTTTTCCTCTACAAAACTTAGAAAAGTGTTGGTGGGGGGAAAGGGGCCAGCCAAAATTCAGGGGATTGCATTGGCTCCTTCTGCCCCCTGCCCCCGTAGACTCGCCACTGCCTACGGTTATTCTTAGGAGTCTATGACATTTGGAAACATTAAAAATGCGAAAGACATCTAAGTAAAGCTGAAAGGTACAGTGGTCGAAATGTCGAGATAAAAACAGCAAATACAAGGAGTGTAATCCAAAAGAATCAATCTATACCTTGTCTCAGAAATCCAAACCAGAACTGTTCATGTTAACGAATATTTACAGAATATTCTGAACAGACATAAAACTTTAAATGTCTGAAACTCAAAACCAGTTTTAGAATATATCACGATTATTTAGTTTTAAAATCTGCCGTCAAGAGGAAGAAATCGATTACTCCTCCCATTTGCAATGAATAATAAGTATGTAGATATGTGCCCCGCCTATGAAAGAACTCTTATCTCACAATCTGAGCTACAAGAACATATGTTTCCTGAAAAAAAAAAAAAAAAAAAAAAAATACGCACGTGTAAAGCTACGTTACGAAATAAACCCGCAGGGTTATACTTTACAAAAAAAAAAAAAAAAAAAATCATTGTTGTTTTGAAGTTTAATGATTTATTGTGCACGAATTACGAAAACTGAAAAAAACCCCAAAAAAACAAAAAAAAAAAACCAAACCCGGAAGGGTTTACAGTTAAAAACATCTTTATCTTTTAATTTATTTTTGACTAAAATTTATTTTCAAATTTCTTCGACAATTTTTGAAGAATATATCCTCCATATATTGAAGCAAATTTGATACTTCCTTTTCTGGGTGGTCTACACTTACCGCCCTTTTTTTTTAATGCTTGCGTTAAGAATAAAATGAAAGATTTTATTTATGAACGACAACGCCACCTTTTGTTCATTCTTGTTATTAATTTTCTTTCTGTTACTTTTATTTTACTCTTTCCACTTGTTGCCGTTGCTCTTCTTGCTTTAATATCACTTCTAACCTTTTTTACATTTCTCATGTCTGAGATGTGCTGACAACAAATCTTAGAATTTCATTATTTTTATATCTGGTCTTAATTTTTTGGATTTCAACGCATTGTAAAACGTTAGGCGCCTGATAGCATTTTTATTAAGTCTAGAGTACGAAACTAAAAGGGAGGCATTTGAATATTGTAATACCTTTATTTTAATATACTTTAATTATTTCGATCTATTGTTCTTGATTATTATAGATGTATTATAGATACAATATCGCAACAATCAACATATGTTCTATATCAGAAAAAAACAAAACAAAAACAAAAAAAAAAAGCAATGGAGAGCTGATGAAGGCCAGGGAGTATTTGGCCAAAACGTTGTGTCGATAATAGTATTTATAATAATCAAGACGGGAAAATCGTTTGAAATATTAGGTTGTACGGAAAATAATGTCCGATTTTAGAAAAAAAAAACCTTTTAATTTTGTTCTAATATAATATTATAATATTTGCACAAAATATATTGCTTATTCCTAATGATTAACGTGTCCTCTTTGTTATTTTTTATCCCAATCTCTTTCAGAATGTAGGTTAAAAATATATATATATTTCTCTTCTTGAATGTGAAAAAGGAAGAGATGTGATTACTTTTTTTGTATGAATTCAGCTTAAACTGTTGCCAACATGGGGTGAAGGATCCACGTGATCGGACAGTACGGCACTGGTTTCTGAAGTTCCGCAGTGGGGATACGAGTCTTGAAGATCAAGGTGGTAGAGGATACCCATCTTCAATTGACAATCAACATCTGAAATCACTAGTCGAACAAGACCCACGTCAAAGTGTCAGAGAAATGTTTCAGAGAATGGATGTTAGCATTTCAACTCGTTGTTGCACATTAGTCCGTATCATATTTGTGGAGAAACTCCATGTCTACGATTTTGTTTTGTTTCAGCATATGTATTAGCAGGACAGACTGGGCACTATAACCTTTGTTAGTAACCAGTCTTGGAGAAGGAAAATTCTAAATTCAAACAAACTTAGAGAGGGTTGGCAAAAAGCGGATGATTTTCTTATAGGAGCCAACAGCCATCATGTAGCAAGGAAATGGAAAACTCCCATTCAGCAGGCTGCGATTGTAGCATCATCAGTGCGCCAGTGCAGAACGTGGTGCTGTGATGAAGAGGGTGTGCATTGCAGGGCACAGACAATTGACCACTTGAAACAAATCACTTGTGCAGGTTGTTCAGTAAAAATTAAAATTTACTGAACTCTCCTCCGTCATTATTAACTTATTGTTATAATCGAGTTATAAAAAACAACAGTAGAAAACCGGAATTGGTTTAACAAGTTTATTAGGTTTTGGTACAGGGAAACATAATGTAGAATAGAAACTAGCGGAGAGAATGTTTAACCGAGAATGAATGTTTTCTGCAAAAAAACTACTTGCTCCTCCTGATACTCCTCTTGATGTAGGAGTATTTTTATGTTCTTTCGTCCGACAGCCGAGTCCAGACTTGTAGAAAAATATTCTCTCTCACAACATTTATGAATCTACACACACACACACACACACACACACACACACACACACACACACACACACATATATATATATATATATATATATATATATATATATATATATATATATATATATATATATATATATATCCAAAAAGGATTTGACCCAAAAGTGTTGTGAGTTCAATACCTGTTCAAAGGAACAAAAAACATGGAGAGTTGAGCTACTAAAAGGAATTAACTGAAACTGAGATATCCAAATAAGGCATGGCACGTGGAATCAGAACAATCTACCCCGTAGACTAAATAAAAATTCGATTAAAAATTCCAACGTATATCATCTGAAGAATACCGGAGCGTACAACGGCCGCGACGTCGTGAATATCGCAATAAAATTCGGACAACAGCTCGAACCATGTAAATAGTCGATACATATATATATATATATATATATATATATATATATATATATATATATATAAGTAGATCGGTTCACCTATCGTCCTGTTCACATTCCTACACGGTCTTTTGAACAGGAGTAGAGGTTTATCCCTGGTTTCCTTTTTAGGATTGTGTTTCCGGTTACTTCTAAAAGTCTATTTGAAAGCTATACTTTTAATGCCCCCGCCGAAACTTTGAAATTTTATTTACTTACTTTTTTCCTCGGTAGGAGTAGATAGGTTCACCTATCATTCGGATTTCATCTCTTGCACTTCCAGTAACTCCTTGTGTCTTAGTGATGTCATCGTCTTGCTTGGGGCGAATTGATTAAAAAATATCTAACGAATTGATTTATATTTGATCCGACAGTTTTATTACTTGAAATGCTACTTTTAGTGGATACGTGTGTTTGAAATAGACGCCATGCATTTATCTTAAGCTGTGTGTTACGTCTATTGGCCTGCGCACTCGAGAAATCTTCATAAAGAAAATGTGCTTTTCGACAGGGTTCGAACGTGTGTCTCCCCTAGATTCGTTTTGATTAGTTGTGCTTTAGAGCGATCTGCCATAGAAAGCTCAACGGAATTGTGTTTTCAAGTTATACACTCCCCCGTGTTGATATTTTTCTGGTAAAACCATATATGCTCAGTTTCGTATCCGAAATGGAAACAAAGCAATTTAAAAAAAAAAAATTAATGGATTTATTTTTTTAATCCAACATTTTTATTACTTCAGATGTTATTTTTATTCCATTCTTTTGCTTATTTTTCCTTTTTACTTCAAACGTTTATGTTATATTTATGTAACGTTTGAAGTATTAAAAACGAATAAGGAAAAATAAAAAAAAATCCTTATTACTTTTTATTAGTTTAAATGTTATACAGAATCCGCCAAATATTTATACACACTTCAGGAAATGAAAAAAATTATAGATTGTAAAATTGTAAAAAAAAAAAAAAAAAAAAAATTGCTCAAAATTGTTGTCTTTAGCTTCTATAAATTCATTACTACGGCGAACTACTGCTAGGTCAAGGTTGACCAAAGTGTACACTGGGATTGCTGCACATGCATTTTCAATTACTTGTCTAAAGGCAGACAATGCAGTCGGTTTTCTGCGATACACAACATCCGTTAGTGCCCGCCACAAGTAAAACTATATATATAAACTTTGAAGTAATAAAAAGTAATAAAGAAAAATAAGTAAAAGGAAATGGACTGGACACCAAGCAGTAACAGTCTGGTACATTATTGAACCCAATCTTCAGGCCACATGTTTGAAAATTGCGTTCAAGCAGGAAACAGACTGTCGCTGCTCTGTTTATATTTTATATTTACATATGGTCTATCCCTGATATCGAGCACATTTATCCATAAATATAGCATACCTTAAAACTATATTTTTTTGTCTATATTATATATATATATATATATATATATATATATATATATATATATATATATATATATATATATATATATATATATTAAAAAAAAACAAACTTTGTGCTTCATTTCTGCCATATGGTTAATAAATAATAAATGTTTATTGGTACAAATTTCGTTTGTTCTTGTTTTATTAATTAATCTATCTAATCTCTCTCTCATATATATATATATATATATATATATATATTAAAGACATTTTATAATTAACGTTGTTATTTATAGATACAAGTATTTAAGCAAATGCTCTGTTTATGATAAACACTAAACAGTATTAAATAACATTTACCGGCCTGAATGTCCGAAATTTTCATAGAAAATATTCGTTCTTTGACAGGTTCGAACCTGCATCCTATAACGAACCGTCATTTTCGCTGAAAATTTCAAATTAAATTCAGGCCGGTAAATGTTATTTAAAACTGTTTATCATAAACAGAAACAGAATTTGCTTAAATACTTGTATCTATAAATAACAACGTTAAACATAAAATGTCTTTAATAAATAAATTGTCGGACCTTGTCCATTTCTTAATATATGACGTCATTTGTTTACATTTGATACGCCAGAGCAGTTATGAATGTACGAGATTCATGGAAGATTGAAGTTTATAAGCAGTAAATTCGACCTTGTTTACCGAAAGGTTCTTTGTGGCCCAGAGGTTAGGCACGTCAGCGTAAATGACGGTTCCGTATAGGATGCAGGTTCGAATCCTGTCAAAGAACGAATATTTTCTATGAAAATTTCTCGGACATTCAGGCCGGTAAATGTTATTTAATACTGTTTATCATAAACAGAGCATTTGCTTAAATACTTGTATCTATAAATAACAACGTTAAACATAAAAATGTCTTTAACAAATAAATTGTCGGACCTTGTCCATTTCTTAATATATATATATATGCATGTTTCATTAAAAACGACAGACAAGGTACTACGGTTGAGCTTTTTATTTAATTTTTCTCGTGTTCTGACAAGAGCTTTCTTTTTTGGACAAAGGGTGTGTAAGAACTGTCCGAATGTTTTATATTTCCGAGCGCTTTCGGCTATACCTTTAGCCATTATCAAGGATGATTCGATTTTCAGCTTAGTTGAGTGTGTGCGTTCTGTGTATGTATCAGTGTGTGGTAGGGATGATTTTAATTTCCGAATACGGTTAGCACATTGTGGCTTTGTTCATAGTTAATATTGTTAAGAGTTGGCTTTTTCTTTTTTATTATTAGAGCTTCCATTATTTTTAGTCTTTTTTGCAAGTGGATGCAGTTAATATATATTTGTGTTTTCTACTAGTATGTTCCTAATGGTGTCGGGTAAATCTGAGTGTGTGTTTAAATGTGTTCTGATGGAGCTGTGATCAGATAGGTGTAACGTAAGCCGTCTGGATAAACATGTGGTTGTGTAGCCGATGTAATTATTTATGAGTCCGGTTTGGTGAGGAACGCAGTTCCTTAAAGGGCATTTGAACTCAGAAACTGTAACCAAGTTCCGCTCAGCATGGTTGCAGTATAAACCACATGTGGACTCTGTTGGTATTGAATAAGCACGAAATATACCTGAGCAGGCGTCTACAACAGGAATTGGCTCTCCGTTCTTGCATGCCCGAATACGAGCAACCAACCAATGATGGGAAATCACCATGAGATTTGGTCTTTTGTTTTTGTCTTCCTTTCGTGACTCAGACACATAGCCTTGATCCTTACACATATGTAACTCCTAATCTTTCTTAATCACAGTAATAATATGGTATTTGTTTAATGGGATTTAAATTATCTTCTGAAGATATCGCAAGATATAAAACCAAAGCTAGTCATATTCTTAAATAGCCTCGTCAAATCGGGACTGTTATATGGATGTCAGGTATGGAGTCAACCTCTTCATAAATATCGAAACTGTCAGTTGTATGTAACAGCTTTCTCAGACCAGTGGTTAAAGGTAGCCGAGAGAGAATGAAGCCTGTGGGTCTTTGAGAGCAACATCCTCTTTCGAACCTCACAGACTGGCGCTTCAGAATTACAAATAAAGAATTTTACCAAATAACGGGAACCACAACATTTGAAGAATTTCAAAAGCGGCAACAGCTAAAATGGATATCATCTAATATATCTAAGAGAAAATGATGGCATAATAAAGATTCTGACGTTTCATACTACTTCAAGCAAAAGCTTAGGTTTGATTTTGTTTAGCGGCATATCAACACCTCTATGGGTTATTTAATGCTGAAATCTAAAAATTTTGTACGTAATTTTATGCTTTCAACTACAGATATTTTTGTACATTATTTTATACTTTCAGTGTAAACGTATGCTTTTGTTAGATATATAGTTAGATAATAAAATGTGATGTTGGTAATTGTATTATAAAAATCTACTGTTGATTTTTGTTTGGGTGTTAGCTCACCATTACACCATATTGAAGTGTTCAAAATATTTTTCTAAGCGTTGTTTAGAAGTGGGACAAGTCCAAATGTATGGAGCACCTAGTGAAGACAGAACTTATTACTAGGTTGTAATCGATCTAGCGAGACAAGCCTGCTAACCGCTGATAATTAAATATTTATAAGTTTTGTACGTAATCTGATAATTTTGATCTCAGTTATTGTAGCTTATCTTATTTGCTGTTTATCTGAAACCATCATTATTAGATTCCCTATATTATTCAAACACTAGTTTTCACTTTTGTTTTTATTAACACAATGGTTTTGAATGATACATTCTTCAGTCTTACTCATGTGCACATTGTATTTTTGCTTTAGTATTCAATTAGTATTTAATTGTTTTTTTTTTCCTTTTCAAATCCTCAATAGAATATTATAAGCCTAACAGAATTTTGTGACTGGGAGTGAAAGTTTCATACGAGTGATACAAACGAGAAAAAAGCGGGACTGGAAATCGTTGAATATATATATATATATATATATATAAAACATATAAAAACAAGAAAAACTTACACACACACATATATATATAGGGAATAAAAAATAAAAATAAACACAATTGCTAATCTTCAGAAAACAACTTTTTCGAGCATTATGTAAGGTTTTTGCAATACACTCCTTGGAAATTTAATTCCCAAAACTTTATACTTGTAATCTTACTTCTTCCAGACATCATTTATTCCAAAAATCTTTAGGAAAGGATAAATGTTTACGAAACGATTTCTTGTAAATTGTTTTTAGATTTTAGCAAATTTCGCATATATACGCACGTGTGCGGGCACCTCGAGGCGGTGTAATGGTTAGCAGGCTTGTCTCGCTAGAACAATTACGACTGAGTATTAAGTTCGATTCTCACTGGGTGCCCCTACCTTCGGCCTTGTGCCACATCTAAGCTATGCTTTGAAAATCACTATATACGCACGCGTGCGGTACACGTATATATTATTTAAACTTAGAGGTGAAAAAACTGATATTTGTGAATTTGATTGATTGTTTTTTTTTACGGCTTATCAACCTTTTGCGGGTTATTTAAAGCCAGAAAATATTTTTGGGTGGTAAGAATTTTTTTAGGACATAATGATTTTTACTGATACAAGTTCTACTAATTAACTCTAGCTGGTGGGGGGGTGTGGGGTGGAGAAGCTGGTGTGGGGTGTCGGGTGTAGAAGAGGTGTATTCATAACTTTCCCAAAGGTATTTGCGCGTAAGTGAATATAACGAACCCAACTGGAATTGAAACCAGGCTCTCATTTTTCCAATTCCATTACACCACCTGCACAACCAAGCTTACAGTACCTGGTATTCTCAAGTGTCCAGCCATCTAGATACTGACCAGGCTCGACGTTGCTTAACTTCGGTGATCGTACGAGATCCGATGTTTCAACGTCATACGGCCGTAAGCCTGATATTTGTGAAAATTTTAGAGAAAACATTTTTAATCTTAGTAAACGACATATGTTCTTTTTTTTTTTTTTTTTTTTTTTACTAATATTCACCCAATATAAGGCCCAAGTGCCACTCAATGTAGTGGGTTACTGTGTGGACTTATATTAGTGTAGGAAAGAACAAGCTTTAGGAGTATAAAGCTGAAGTAGACTTTAAAAGGAACCAGAAAGCCAATCCTAAACAGGAAACAAGGTATAGACCTCTACTCCTGTTCAAAAGACCGGGGAGGACGAGAACCGGGCGATAGGTAAACCTATCTACTCCTATTCATACTTTTATACATTTTATAATTGGTTTAACGATCGCATTAAGAAACTGAGTTGCCATGCAATGTTGATACCTATGTTCACACACACACATTAAAATCTGTCTTTCTCTCCCCTTTGTCTCTCTTTCTCTTTCTCTCTCTGTACTCTTTTTTTTATTTCTAACTAAATGTTCCTGTTTCTTAATACTTTGCTTAGCTCCTTGAAAAGATCTTTCACTATCCCTATGTACTTTCGGATTTCGGTGTGGCATTTTTCGTAAAGTTTCCGGGTTCCCTTTAGCATAAAATACCTTTGGAAAAGGTATAAATCCATCTCATTTCTCCCCCATGGAAGAGTTAATAGCAGGGCACGCCCTGCTCTTTACCTTGGGTTGGCAAATAGTCTAGGAGAAGCGTGGGGAGTTTGTGGTTATATGCTCCACAAATGGTCTCACAATTTTCATCAAGAACTTTGTAGTGCTTGAGATACTCACATTCATTTCAAAAGTCACCATAATCAAAGTCTTTAGGATATACATTAGCCAGATGTTCACACTTTTTGTTTAGCTCATCAGAACCAATTGTTTTCAATTCATTGAAGAGAGGAAACAGATTTCCAGTCAGTGAATAAGCTTCTACACGTTTTGTCAGTAAAGAGATTAGTATATCCAGAATAGAAAGGAATATTTCCACCTTGAACCTTTCACTTTACTAAAAATCACCGCTTCTTCTGATCCGTCATATCTAGTAAGTCTCACACTTCGCTTTCGTTCCCGCTTTCTTTTCGCATCGCTATAATTTAAATCTGGACACCTACTCCTGGCTTTCAATTCGTATTCATTAAATTTCCTGAAGATAGGTTTTCATGGATCCAAGAACAGTCATAGCAACAAATATGTTCACATCCTCTGACTGCAGGATTCCTACATATTTTGTTCATCGTTTCAAGAATGTAATTCTAAAGAATTGTGAGAAAGATCGTTTCTAGGCTCAATCCTTCTGTTTCTCGCGTCTTGTATTCATTTCCTGTTCAGTGTCAGCTGATACAGAATCCAGTGCATCTTTTATTTTCTCGAAAGTTCCATAAAGAGCATGAATAACATCAAAATGTAACGACCATCACGGGTCAGTCAGACATTTTGTCATAAAGATAATGCCAGAAAATTCCATCAATGTGTACAAGAAAAGTAAAAGGCATACAGCCACTGAACAAAGTCAAATTTTACAATTTGTAGAGAGCACTCTGCCGCTTTTACTCCCACCAAGTTCAGGCCGTGTCTAATACAAGGGACAAAGATGGCGAACTCATTCAGCTTAGAAATCGGTTCTTGTAATCAAATATAGCGTCCAGGCATATCTGAGGTATTGTCGTACGACTGATCACGACAATTGGATAGTGGAGGTTTGTTCTCATTAAGGAAATCCAGAACAATGTCTGCTAGATTCTTTGTTATACGAGAAAAAGTGGAGATGAACATCAAGAAATGTTCGACAGATTCACATCCTCGAATGTATCGGACAGTAAATGTCTGTTGATCAGTGCCTGATATGTTTTTTTCACATCTTACATAAAAAGCTTTGTCCATTCACACATCACAAACTATCAACACCTGGTTATTAGTACTGTATCATAAATTAGTAATCTTGAATAACTATTAAATGCTTACCCTACAAGTGTTCCTAATGATTCTCAGATTCAATCTATAATAGTAAAAATCATGTAAATATAACCAATATCATTACTACTGTCAAGTAAATTGAACTGATGTTAATATATACGCTTTTATGTTATATAGCGCGTGAGTTCCGCAGGCATGGACGCACGTGAGGTAGGCGTGATACTAAATCAGTGGCGAATGCCAATGTCCACTTGTAACACAATAACAAATATTTATATTTTAGTATAATATAGTATGTATTTACTGAAAGCCAGTCTCAATATACATAGATTAGCATGGGGCCCTTATGCTCGTAGGACCCCTGGTCAACTGCCCGGCGTGCTCATGCGTTAAGACGGCCCCGATCGTATGTATCCTCATAATCTGCACTTATTTCTAGCTCTCCTTTGCACGTCCTTACAACTTTATTTAGATTTTAGCAAATTTCGCATTCTAACTTGAGAGGCTCTTGGGCATTGTATTGAGAGAAGATAGTTAAAAAAAGAAGTCCATATAGACAAAGATACGCGATTTTTTTCTCTCTCTCACACACATATACACATATTAGTGATAGCTCATGCACCCCTACATGCATACTTGCACGTTATTACAATTATCTGACCCACTGTCTATTGACCCTTTAAAACGTAGCAAAAGTGGAACTTAAGGACCTCGAGTAGGTAAGAATTAAAGACTTCTTGCACGTCACACTGTGCCTATGAACTTCGCCATTTTACGAAATTATTAATTTTATTTTATTTTTTATTTTATTAGGGAGTAGTGGCGGGTGAACCGTCGAAAAGTTAAGGGGCGGAGTATGGTGTGCGCAAGTAGAATATATTTACCCATCTTCCACCCCATAGCATGACAGCTGCTTTATTTTCACACGAAGGACTGCACAAACGTGCTCACAATTTCACTGTTTCGTTTTCTCCGCTTCTCTAACATCCTCACTTCTTTCTTTCTTTCTTTCTTTCTTTCTTTCTTTCTTTCTTTCTTTTCTTCTTTCTTTCTTTCTTTCTTTCTTTCTTTCTTTCTTTCTTTCTTTCTTTCTTTCTTTCTTTCTTTCTTCCTTTCTTTCTTTCTTTCTTTCTTTCTTTCTTTCTTTCTTTCTTTCTTTCTTTCTTTCTCCCCACCTTCTCCCTTATTCTCACACTCATTCTAATGCCTTCTCTCACTATTCTACAACATTCTCCTTGAAACAATTAAAATTCCCTGTTAGTTCTTTGTCTTTGTTTGTCATCGTGTCTACTCAAGAGAAACTAATGATGTATTTTCTGAAAGTAACGTCATTTTACCAAGATTGGCCAGAGCAGGCCGTCCAGTACGTCATCCGATCTTCGTAAATGTCCACCTTGGAGTCATGACGTGGGGAAAAAAAGAAGGAGAACGAGGTTGACTTTGGGCTAGAAAAGTAGAGAAAGAGGCTAGAGAGGTTAACGATTCACGTCATGGCAAATCAAAAAAGCCATTTCAGAGAAAAAGGAAGACAAAGTAATGCAAAGAATTAAAAAAAAATAGATGATACTAAGGCGAAAAAAAAAACAAATTTTTTAAAATCAATTAAGAGAAATAGAAAGAGATATAAGAAAATAAAGATGAATTTATCAAAAAAGATAATGGTCGCAAATCGAAAGTTTCAAAGTGAAGCTAATTGAGAAAGGGGAAATGAGAAAAAGAAAGAAAGAAGTGAAGAAAAACAACGAAGATTAACTGAGAAACTGGAGGAAAAATAAGAAAGAAGTTAAGTAAATAAAAAAGAAATTAACTAAAGGATCATATGAAAAGAATAAGAAAACAATAATTATTTGAGAAAGGCTGATTCCTAAACAAAAAGAAAAAATAGTATTGCTAGCAAATAATTAAAAATGTTTGGATATTCTAATTTAGTAACAAGACTAAATATCTTCTTTATTAAAACGACAAAAACAGAATTATAGTTTCTGCTTTCGATCAGTAGACTGAGCGTATATATCAGTACTATATGCAAGCATTAACTAGGAATTACCAAATCTTAAATTTAAGCTCTTCAAAATCATTAACTGAATGAAGTAGTAGACAAAAACGGTAATAAAAAAAATCTGGTTTTCTGGAAGTCATGAATTTAAAAGTCTCAATAATATTTTGAAATTGAGAGAATTGTCTGAACAACTTTTAAAGAAACCTCAAAATTAATTAATAATAATGACGACTGCAGTGACGTGCAGAGTTATAATGATATTTTGGTGATGTCCGGGGCCAACTCCTTGATTGTATACCCCTAAGACTCAAATAAGGAGGCCCATATATTGAGAAATATGAGAAAGGAAGACATTTTAAATATTTAAAAACAGATGAAACATGAAATAAACGCATTATTCAAATTAAATATAAACTAAATTTTTATTTCACTCTTTGATTGGATGCCCTCCCGATATGGAAGCGCGGGGCCGTCGCACCCTCTGAACCCTTCCTTCTACACGCCACTAGGCAACTGGGTTATGTGCATAACTGAGATTTCATTTGACCAGCTTTTTTTCTAACAGAATACATTACTTTGCTTTAATATGTTCTTTGAATAAATCTAAAACTCTAGTGCAACTGTGAACAGTTGGAAGATGATAGGAAATTATATCAACCGATGAGGCTCTCTGGAGATGATAAGAAATGATGAAATTGAAAAATTTTAAACTCTGATCTTAGGCAAACTTCCGAGGAGCGAAACTATGAGAAAAAACAATTAAAAAGTTTAAACAAATACTATGCAATTAGGTACTACTAAAAAAAGAGCATACTATGATGAAAAAATAGGCCAAACTTAATAAAAACAAAGTTTTATCGTCAAACTCTTTATGTTATTGGTTTGAAATTTTTGATAAAAAATTTGTTTTACTTGTGCCAGCGGGGGACCATAAATTAGTATAAGAAGTTTTAGCGTCTTTTTTTTCTGTGGTGAAAAAAAAAAATCGATTTGGAAATTCTTGCAAAAATCAAATAATTATCAGATCTTACTGAAACTTTCAGAACTGATTCACAAATGAATGAAATTATTATAGAAATCTTAATAAAAACATTTTTTTTACATCTGTTACCCCCCGACACCTATTTCGAGAAAATTAATTTTTGTAGCGCTTAAGTTTATATTATTTATACGCAGAACTCCTTGAAGAATTTAAATCATCATCAGCTGTTTTTTGTAAAATAGGACTCTCGGTTACCGAAAATCTGCTATGAATCGTAAAATAAAAATGTAATAAAACTAAGACATTATTAGAAAAAAATTTAGCTGTTTTTATGAATAAGATCTATTATGGATACTATTGCTTTCAGAAAAAAATTTCGATGCATAATGATTTTTTGCAAGAATTGTTTTCATTTTTTAAAGTCTTAATTAGAATAATTTATAAAGTTTTAAATCTTTTAAAATTCCGTATTAATTTGTACCGGTTAGGTCATATTGTTATTAAGTAAAAACTATATTTACTAATCATAAATGGAAAATCATGCTACAATTCAGCAACTTGTGGCAAGGGGCGAAATCGCCCCTGAAATAATAATCTCTATCTATAAAAGCCAGGATGTGTGTGTGTGTGTGTAACGAATGCATGGCCGCAATTTTCGACGGATTTGCTCCAAAATTTACATGCACATGCTCCAAGTTAGCGGGAAGGCCAAGACTGACTTTGCATTTCCCAACTCCCATCGATAGTGGAAATAATCGATTTTTTCATGCTTCTATGACAGTTTTCATGTAGTTTGCGGCCATTTTCTACTGGCCAGAGTGAGAGCCTATAGCTGGCTGCCTCGAATAGGCAGGAAGATTCTATTGGCCAGCCGGAGAGCCAACAGCTGGCTGACACGAATATTAACTAGCATGCAAAGAAAATTGATAGCTGCATTCGTCACAAGTGGGAAAAATTTAAATCTGCATAGCACTTTACTCCAATTGGCTCATTCGCTTGCTTAAACTCAACATTGATTCTGATTCCGCAGAACTGGGTTGGGTGTGAAAAAGTATTTGTTGTTAACATTCTTTTTTCATTCGGTTTACGAGTCTTTTTTTAAAGCTGATCGTTTTGTGTTCATTTTGTTCAGTTCTTTTTTCGTAACAGATTTAATGTTTAGTATAGAACTTAGAAAAATTCGCAGTGTGAGATAGACAAGAAGTAAGGCATATAGCAACATTAGCACGGCAAAGGGCACTCCTTTAAAGGCAAAGAAGGGCAAAAATATTTTACGTCAAGTGATAGCGATTGCTGTATGAGTCGTACGATTTTTGAATCAAGCACGGGAAACGCCGGGCCATGCTGCTAGTAATCATAATAAAGTGGGATATGCTGTAAAACAGAAAACACCAAGTGAAGTCAGGCGTTTTCAAATAACCAAGATTTTAAAATTCTGTAAAGACTGTGAAATGTAAATGTTACAGAAAGTTAATTTAGAACGCGAAATACAATCTTTTTGTAAGTGTACAAAGGATATCTTATTACTAATAGTAAATTACTGAAACAATGATAATTTAGACACTTTTAGAAAAAGAAATGGATTTTGACATTATGAGAATCGAAATTAAAATAAAGGATTTTTGATCTAGAATTTATTTTTGAAATAAGATCTCTGTTGTTTACAAAAAGCGACAGAGTGGTTGATAGCGAGGTGATAACAATAGAGTCTTGTGGATATTGGAAACCAATCGAGAAAAGTAAATTGTTTGCTTTCGGAGGAGTAAAATTGTACTTTGAAAGTATGTCAGTACGATCGCACTAGAAAAACTGATACATCACCAGTTCTCTATATAAAGAGGCGAGCCAAACGGAAGATAGGAGAGTTTCGGGTTCGTCTGTCTTTGAATGCAGTCGAACTGAGTGGAGTGACCTCAGAGATTGAAAAGAAAGCGTCCGCTGAGTGTGGCTGAGCTGAGGGCGAGAAAGCGAAATACTGCCGCTAACATCTAAGTACCGCTACTCCTGCTGCTGCTGCTACTACTACTACTACTACTACTACTACTACTACTACTACTGAGAACGGAAACGTTGACGGTTGTAGTAGTCGCCCTAGAACGGACCAAAAAGGGTTAAAAAGAAGGCCAGATATCTTCTTACCGAAATTGCTCGAAGTATTTGTGTTTGGTTATTGTTCACATACAAGAAACTTTCAACCTTGTGCAACAAGAATTATTTTTTGTGTGTTTGCTTTTATATATATATATATATATATATATATATATATATATATATATATATATAACTTTGACCTTTCAAAATCGAATCGATTTGGTTATTTTATTATTCTGTTAACCCGATTCTCACCCGATGAACACGCATGTGGACCAGCGGGGAGCTTCCGGACTTCTACGATCTGATGACCAGGATCAAAACAATCAAAACTTGGCTGGAGGGATGGCTTCGAATTGACATTGAGAACCGGAGACTTGTGTCTAATCTGTAATACTTGACCATGACGAACTAACAGGCGGTCTGATGGAGTGCGTGGGTCCAGTGGTATGAGGATACGGTGTTACAACCATCAGTGTTTTAAAAAGAATCTGGAATTTTTCTTGTGTGTATAAACGTGCCGATTTTTGTAAATACGGAGTCTGTACACGACATTATCAGAAAATAAGAGCGGTAACTATAGTAAATTTAAAGCCAAAGTACCTAAACCTCAATAAGACATTAGATTACAGAGATTACTTTCCTAAGTTTTTTATGTCATTGGGTAGTTAAAAATTATATAAAAAGGCGCTCACGTTATATTCTTCAAGTAATTTTTAAAGATATATCCCCCGCAGAAAAAAAATTGATAAACTTCCTTTTGTCAGTATGTCATTAGACCTGGCAATCCCTAATCAAAACGCTTACCTCTGTGTTAAGAAATGCATTTCTGCGAAATTTTAAACTAAAAGTAATTCATATTTGTTTCAAACAGATTAATTAAACTTTAAATTAGCTAATATTCCTCAAATAAATTTTCAGAAATGTATATTTTATTTTTATAAGGATTTTTTAATATAGAGAATTACATTGTACAGACGGCTCAAAATGGCGAAAATCAGCGATTTTTAGCAATTAAAAAATACTTCCAGCCAATCTAAATTAGTTTTGAAATACAGCAAAGTATATTGCTTATTGGAAATATTAACTTTAAATCTATTAGATTGAAATTAAAATAACATAAAAGCTTCAAGAAAGATTTTTAATTTTTAAAAATTCATTTTAAATCTTAGGTATCAAGTTTCTTTGAAGGTACCTATAACAATTCGAGAAATCTTATTCAGGCCGGTAGATGTATTTGGATGAAAAATAGTGTTTAATTAATAAACATACCTTTTCTCAAATATGAGTATCCATCTAAAATAATTTAAAAAAAACATATACATATATGTATGTGTGTGTGTGTGCGTGCGTGCGTGTGTGGGTGGAATGTATATATGTATTTGTATGTGAATGTTTGTGTGTGTGTGTGTACGTGGAGGCGCTGAAAATGTTTTCAGTTTGATCAAGAAGCCTATAAAATAAAATATGATGTTTGGTCATATTTGGAGAACGAGAAAATTTAACATCTCCCCGTATGTGTGTGTTTGTGTGTGTGTGTTTGTGTGTGTGTGTTTGTGTGTCTGTGTGTGTGAAATATGTTTGTACGTTATCAGAAAAGTTCACTTGATAAACATGGACGGTTACTATGCAGCAGACAATTCTGATGACACAGTCACCCATCTCAGTGTTGTGGACTCTTGTGGTGATGGAAATGAAAAAGAATTTGTTAAACTTGATAATTATTCCATGCGGATTAGAACAATATCTGTTTAGTCTAATATTCAATATTGAATATAAACTAGAAAACATTTTTTTCGATATCATATAAGTATAATGCAATTGCAAAACTGCACAAATTTTTGCCGTCATTTCATAACAGCATTGGTAAAGTTGTAGATTAATAAACTCAATCGATCGCCGGAAGAAAAAAATGTCTTAGTTTAAAAGCGGATAAGATTTCATAAATCAACTTGGTCGAAAACAAAATGTAATTTGCTCTTAAAACATTTTATTTAGAAATATTATTGAGGACAGTTTCTGAAGAGATGAAGTATCATCAAAATAAAAAAAAAACGAACTTTTAACAATTATTTATTAAATGCAACTTAACCTCGCACAAAGACAAGGTTGTCGTGTATTTGTGAGGATTGAATTCAATACTTTCACCAATGACCTAATGTTAAAGATGCTGGAAAAATGGTAGGTTCATTGTACCGAATCAGTAAGTATCTGACTCCTCCCTGATCTACTCTATCTTTACAAGAGACAGTTTAGAATTGTTGCTATAACTGGACTGGAGCTGCCCAGTCCTCACTTGCCTGTTTTAACATAGTCTACAAGGCCTTGTGGGTGATGAATTATTTCCAACAACGCAACCTCTTTCTCACCGACGAAACGTCGTGGACGTTTCGTTGTTCTATCGCTATTTCCATGGCACGTGTTCTAGAAAAATACATTTCTTAGACCCACCAACCCTGACCTTTACAACTGGGAATCGCTATGCCACGTACACAAGTGTGAACCACGGACATTTCCTTCGTATTTAATTAGTAAGAAGTGAGTTCCATTCGGGCAGCTTCTTGTCAAGAACTGCTGCTTTGTGGAACAGACCTCCGGTAGGATATTTTCCCAATCACTACAATCTTGACCCTTTCAAATATATGGTTAGCTTTTATCTTTTCTGCATAACCTCAAGAACTTCAATTCTTTCCCTTTCTTACGCTCATACATTACCACACAGTAACCTTCTACCTTGAGTGGCTCTTGAGCCTTGTATTAGGTGAACATTAAACTCTGTATCAGGTTTTATTGGGGCCCATATTTTTGTTGATATTTTGAATATTAAACATTGTACATTGTACAAAAAGTGAACTTGATACACAGAAGGATTCTAAGTAGGTAAGTATGCAGCAAAAATTTCAGTCATATTGATAAGCTACATACAATGTTATGTTATGCATTTTAAAGTGCTTTTAACTGTAGAATCTTTCACTGTACAAAGTTTCACTTTTGTACAGTGTTTAATATTCAAATTATCAACAAAAATGTGACCTGCAATAAAGCGTGTTACACAGCACCTATGGAGGGAAATAGATAAGCTATTTACTAAGCGTCGTACCTGTCACAAGGTGATAGTAGTAGAGTACCTATTGAGACCTAAACTCATCATGTTCAGTAAACTGATTCATAAGACGAGCTTGCTTGTCGATAACATCACAGTACATATTCTGGTAACGTTTGTATAATAAATGCTGAATTACGTATATGAGAACTAAAAACGAAAAATTAAAGAAAACAAATATAAACATGTTTTCTGTTTTCCTATTTATAATGTATATGGATATCGACTTTGAATGAGAACTTGGAGAGCCGAGTTCGAATTCTAGTCGAGTTCGTTATCTTACACATAAATACCCTTGGGAAAGTATGAATCCATCTTCTTCTCCTTAGCTATGGGTTGAATAGCAGGACAGATTGGGCTCTTTAACCTTGAAAAGAAATGGCAACCTACTGCGGCAAAATCTTTTGCCTTGAAAGATATATGATCGCACTTAACTAACTCATTTACAAAATACAGAGGAAGCCGTTTATTATAAGCATGGATAATGTGATTGCACGGTTATTGTTATCAGAGGTATGCAGACGTAATGTAGATTGGCGTGCCAGGTTCAAATTTCGTTTGCGTTCGCAAAAAATATCTTTGGAAAGATATGATCCTAATTATTATTTTTTTGCTTCCAGCTAGGGGTTAATAGCAGGATAGACTGTGCTTCTTAATCTTTGTTGGCAACCGAACTATCAGAAGAACAACTCTGAATTCAAAACAAGTTGATTTTGGCTTCGTAAAGTCATCCCGTAAAAAAAAAAAAACGTAACATATAACTAGAAGAAACTATAACAACAACGCCTGGCTTAGTTTAGCTCTGACTCTATACACCAGAGAAGTCTCCAGTACATTCATACCTACCTATATTTTCCATCTTCTCCTATGTGCCGAGTCACTTCGAGACGTTAGCATTATAGCTTTCCACAATTTCTTGTCCTTTGTAGTTCTTAATAAACTTTGTCTTTCTGTTATCTCCCCTAAACTTTGATCCGCTATCCATTTACTCAAGCTGGTCAGGTAGGTTATGCGTTGTTTCCTCTGTCCCTGCTGACTTCAATCTGTCTTGTGAGTATCAGATTTTCCAAGCCATCTTTCTTAATGGGACCTATAAATTTCAACTTTCTCTTCCTGATAAGTATAACTTTCCTTTTTATTTCCATTTTCTCTAAAACTTCGGTCCATGTTATTCTCAGTATCTTTCTGTAGAACCACATTTCTGTTGTTCTTCATTTATAAGAATATTGTTCAGCATTCACTACTATATAGGAGGACTGATATTACGTAACACTTCAGTACTTTTGTCTTTGTTTCTTACGAAGTCTTTCTGTTGCTCTTCTTCATTTATAAGAATATTGTTCAGCATTCACTACTATATAGGAGGACTGATATTACGTAACACTTCAGTACTTTTTGTCTTTGCTTCTTACGAAGTCTTTCTGTTGCTCTTCTTCATTTATAAGAATATTGTTCAGCATTCACTACTATATAGGAGGACTGATATTACGTAACACTTCAGTACTTTTGTCTTTGCTTCTTTACGAAGTCTTTCTGTTGCTCTTCTTCATTTATAAGAATATTGTTCAGCATTCACTACTATATAGGAGGACTGATATTACGTAACACTTCAGTACTTTTGTCTTTGTTTCTTACGAAGTCTTTCTGTTGCTCTTCTTCATTTATAAGAATATTGTTCAGCATTCACTACTATATAGGAGGACTGATATTACGTAACACATCAGTACTTTTGTCTTTGCTTCTTACGAAGTCTTTCTGTTGCTCTTCTTCATTTATAAGAATATTGTTCAGCATTCACTACTATATAGGAGGACTGATATTACGTAACACTTCAGTACTTTTGTCTTTGTTTCTTACGAAGTCTTTCTGTTGCTCTTCTTCATTTATAAGAATATTGTTCATCATTCACTACTATATAGGAGGACTGATATTACGTAACACTTCAGTACTTTTGTCTTTGCTTCTTACGAAGTCTTTCTGTTGCTCTTCTTCATTTATAAGAATATTGTTCAGCATTCACTACTATATAGGAGGACTGATATTACGTAACACTTCAGTACTTTTGTCTTTGTTTCTTACGAAGTCTTTCTGTTGCTCTTCTTCATTTATAAGAATATTGTTCAGCATTCACTACTATATAGGAGGACTGATATTACGTAACACTTCAGTACTTTTGTCTTTGTTTCTTACGAAGTCTTTCTGTTGCTCTTCTTCATTTATAAGAATATTGTTCAGCATTCACTACTATATAGGAGGACTGATATTACGTAACACTTCAGTACTTTTGTCTTTGTTTCTTACGAAGTCTTTCTGTTGCTCTTCTTCATTTATAAGAATATTGTTCATCATTCACTACTATATAGGAGGACTGATATTACGTAACACTTCAGTACTTTTGTCTTTTGCTTCTTACGAAGTCTTTCTGTTGCTCTTCTTCATTTATAAGAATATTGTTCAGCATTCACTACTATATAGGAGGACTGATATTACGTAACACTTCAGTACTTTTTTGTCTTTGCTTCTTACGAAGTCTTTCTGTTGCTCTTCTTCATTTATAAGAATATTGTTCAGCATTCACTACTATATAGGAGGACTGATATTACGTAACACTTCAGTACTTTTGTCTTTGTTTTTTGAAGTCTTTCTGTTGCTCTTCTTCATTTATAAGAATATTGTTCAGCATTCACTACTATATAGGAGGACTGATATTACGTAACACTTCAGTACTTTTGTCTTTGCTTTTACGAAGTCTTTCTGTTGCTCTTCTTCATTTATAAGAATATTGTTCAGCATTCACTACTATATAGGAGGACTGATATTACGTAACACTTCAGTACTTTTGTCTTTGTTTCTTACGAAGTCTTTCTGTTGCTCTTCTTCATTTATAAGAATATTGTTCAGCATTCACTACTATATAGGAGGACTGATATTACGTAACACTTCAGTACTTTTGTCTTTGTTTCTTACGAAGTCTTTCTGTTGCTCTTCTTCATTTATAAGAATATTGTTCAGCATTCACTACTATATAGGAGGACTGATATTACGTAACACTTCAGTACTTTTGTCTTTGTTTCTTACGAAGTCTTTCTGTTGCTCTTCTTCATTTATAAGAATATTGTTCAGCATTCACTACTATATAGGAGGACTGATATTACGTAACACTTCAGTACTTTTGTCTTTGTTTCTTACGAAGTCTTTCTGTTGCTCTTCTTCATTTATAAGAATATTCTTCAGCATTCACTACTATATAGGAGGACTGATATTACGTAACACTTCAGTACTTTTGTCTTTGTTTCTTACGAAGTCTTTCTGTTGCTCTTCTTCATTTATAAGAATATTGTTCAGCATTCACTACTATATAGGAGGACTGATATTACGTAACACTTCAGTACTTTTGTCTTTGTTTCTTACGAAGTCTTTCTGTTGCTCTTCTTCATTTATAAGAATATTGTTCAGCATTCACTACTATATAGGAGGACTGATATTACGTAACACTTCAGTACTTTTTGTCTTTGTTTCTTACGAAGTCTTTCTGTTGCTCTTCTTCATTTATAAGAATATTGTTCAGCATTCACTACTATATAGGAGGACTGATATTACGTAACACTTCAGTACTTTTGTCTTTGTTTCTTACGAAGTCTTTCTGTTGCTCTTCTTCATTTATAAGAATATTGTTCAGCATTCACTACTATATAGGAGGACTGATATTACGTAACACTTCAGTACTTTTGTCTTTGTTTCTTACGAAGTCTTTCTGTTGCTCTTCTTCATTTTTTAAGAATATTGTTCAGCATTCACTACTATATAGGAGGACTGATATTACGTAACACTTCAGTACTTTTTGTCTTTGTTTCTTACAAAGTCTTTCTGTTGCTCTTCTTCATTTATAAGAATATTGTTCAGCATTCACTACTATATAGGAGGACTGATATTACGTAACACTTCAGTACTTTTGTCTTTGTTTCTTACGAAGTCTTTCTGTTGCTCTTCTTCATTTATAAGAATATTGTTCAGCATTCACTACTATATAGGAGGACTGATATTACGTAACACTTCAGTACTTTTGTCTTTGTTTCTTACGAAGTCTTTCTGTTGCTCTTCTTCATTTATAAGAATATTGTTCAGCATTCACTACTATATAGGAGGACTGATATTACGTAACACTTCAGTACTTTTGTCTTTGTTTCTTACGAAGTCTTTCTGTTTCTGGATACTTTACTTAGCTTTTGGTAGGGATCTTTGGCTATCCCAATGCGCCTTCGTATTTCAGTGTCGCACTTTCCGTCCCCTGTTAAAACATTTCCCAGATATTTAAATTGTTGCACTTATTTGATTTAGGTATATCCAATTTGGAGGCACGGTGGAGTAATGTGTAGAGGCTCGGATTGAGAAATCGGAGAGCCGAGTTCGAATACCAGTCGAATCCGTTACATTCACCGACGTGCTAATATCCTTGAGAAAGGCATAAATCCTCTTCTTCTCCCCCCAGTTATGAGTAAATAGCAGGACTGACGTGTTCTATAGCCTTGGATGGCAACTGGCCTACTGCAGAAAGAAATGGCAACCTACTGCGGGAAAAACTGCCTCGTCAGTTATGTATCGAAAGATACAGGATCACCTAAGCGTGTATCACGCATGGCACATAACTGACTGCATGTTGAGCTGTTCCATTTGCTAACAACCATGCAACACGTCTTCTTGCAATTGATGTTAGTCCTTTCTTCTTGCTTACCTTCTGTAAAAATTCTTGTAGTTTCCTTTTCGGGTCTGCTATCAACACTGTATCACCTGCATATCTTATGTTACTAAGATTGTGGCCATCAATAATGAATTCCGGTAGGACTGCTCTCAGAATCTCCTCACTATAGGTGAGATAAGTCCGGTGGGAAGACACATCCTTGTCTTACACCCCCTTCTATTTTGAATATCTATTGAACTTATGTTCTGTCTGTAAAAGTGGAATTGCTTTCAGTAGAGTTTCTTGTTTATTCTAATATCCTTCCCAAATATGTCAAGGCATTGTTATTAAATTCTTTGGTACCAAATATTTATATAAAATGAATAAAAAAACGATCCGTTTATTATAATCGAAATGGTTCCAAGTATTTATAACAATGGACACTGAATGTAAATTGTAAATTGTTCCGGTCGGGTATTTTTTATCTAAAATACGCTATTCTAAAGTGATCACAATAAGCAACTTCTGTGTTTGTTTCGTTAGTTTGGAACGATGAAATAGAGCTTTTGAGAGATTTCACCATGGCAACCATTTTGGTTGCAAACGACATTCTATTAAACTATAGTCAATAAATTTAGGGTTGCGATTTCAAACAGCATGAAAATGTAGTTATTTTGTCAATGTATACTTTGTACTGTTTGTTCAGCTATTGTCGACGCGTCTGTTGTAGCAGTTGTTTCAAAATAGAAAGCCGGCTATATTATACACGTCAGCAAGTGTGTCTGTTCAAGTATAGAATAGCATTCTTTTATAAATCGACATCTATATGTGTCGTTCTGCGTCAAGTATAATTTTCCTTCCCATTAACAGAATTTATATTTCGTCTTAAAAAATGAAAGTAAATATTGTAAGAAAACGGAAAACCTGCTTGTCAATTAAAAAGGAGAGCACAAGGTGTGAGTTACACAATGGGAACGTTACAATTGAGCAGGTGCAGAAATTCAACTGTCTGCATATGCTTGTCAACGCGGACGAAGTGCTTGGTTTATTTTTCAACATTATTTTTGGTTCTAGGCACCCAGTATATTTCGAAAGCAGCTAAATTGACATTTCCAAACTAAACAAATGCACAAACGTGGCGATTCGTTTTGGTCTTCCATTGTTAATGTGAAAAACCAAAAAAAAACCCCAAAACAACAGCAAAAAACAAAAACAAACAAAAAAAAGCAAGCTAAAAATAAAAAAAAAGCAAAAACAACAAAAAACATGAATATATATATATATATATATTGTACGCATCACGTGCTGTGTCTATCTGTGTATGTTTATATGAATTAGCCAAAAACCTGTAAGGGGTTTACAAATGCAAAGATTTGAAACTGACAACGTTTTCCATTTTACTGAAACAAAAGTTAAGCACTTCTATCTTCTGTTCTTTCTTTCATTTTCTAATTGAAACCAAGTAGCGTCTCTTAAACGTCAGTTCCGTGTTTCGCGCGGTCAAAACGGAATAGTCCATTACTTATGAGGTACTGTCAGGGCGTAACGGTCGTGCAAACTAACTAAGGAACTAACCACCAATTTGTCAAATATATATTTACGTAAATTACATATAATTGTGTATTTGTGCAGAAAATCCTCTTTCATACAAGTTTCATTGAAGATGATTGACAAGGTATTGCTATTAAACGCTTTATTAAATTGTTCTTGCATTCGTATGAGTAATTTCTTTTTTTGACATAGCGTGTATAAAAACTGTCGAAAGGATCTGTGGATATGAGCGAATTTCGGCTAATCTATTCGTCATTATCAAGGATTGGTTTTGTTTAACAGAATATATTTTCTTTTTTATTTACTGTGTCCCTTCAGGAAGTAGGCGATCATGGCCCTCCACATCTTCCTGCTTCTTGTAGCTCTTAATAAGTTTTGTCTTTTTGTTATTTCTCTCAAATCCTGTTCTGCCATTTCAACCCCATCAAGTATGTTACGCGCTGCCTTCCTTTGTCCCTTTTTTCCTTCAATTTATTGCCTTGTGAGTATCAGATTTTCAAAGCTCTCCTTTCTCATTACGTGACCCAGAAATTTCAATTATCTCTTCCTGATGTTATGTATAAATTTCTTTTTTGTTTACATTCTCTCCAAAACCTCGTTGTTGCTCAATTGTTCGGCCCATGGTTATCCTCAGCGTGTTTCTGTAGAACTACATTTCCGTTGCTTCAAGTCTCTTCTTCACCTTTGAGAAGATTGTCCAGCATTTGCTGCCATACATGAGGAGAGATATCACGTAACATTTTACTACACATTTCTTTGTTTCCAACGAAATTTTTCTGTCTCTTAATACTCAGCTTAGGTTTTGGAATGCATCTTTGGCCATCCCAATATGTCTTCGAATCTAAGTGTCGCACTTTCCATCCTCTGTTAAGACACTTCCGAGATATTTAAATTTTTGTACCTGCTTCATTTTAGTATCTCCGACCTGTAATTTGCATTTTGGATTCATCCCTTTGCTGATAACGATACATTTTGTCTTCTTGTAGTTTATGCATAGTCCTTTCTTCTCGCTTTCCTTCGCTACCTTCTGTGGAAGGTTTTGTAGTTTACTTTCCGTGTCTCTAATCAGGAATCTGTCATCCGCATATTCTTTATTGTTAATAATGAAGCCTGGTTGAACTTCTAATTCCTTCAAAATTGCCTCGCTGTATAGGGTGCATAAATCCGGTGTGAAGACACATCCTTGTTTTACACCTCTTTCTATTTTTGTATATCTGCTGAACTCAATTTTAGTCCGTATGCTGTCGGCTTGCTTCCAGTATAGATTCTTGATTATTTTAATGTCTTTCCCGAATATGTCAAGGTTGCTGAGTAGCTCTGACAGATCTTTGTGGCTTACTTTGTCGAACGCCTTTGCGTAATCCATAAAACATCGGTGCACGTCCTTCTGCATTGGTATTGCTTATAATATTATAATATTATGAGTATAAATATCGCGTTCTTTGTTCCGGTGTCTTTAACGAACCCACACTATTATTGTCCTATCTCTATCCTGATTGTGATGCACGCTCTATTCATCAGAATTCGGATGGTGAGTTTTGTTATGTGGCTCATTAGGCTGATTGTGCTGTGGAGGTCACATTCGTTTGTGACTGGTTTCTTAGGCAGTGTTATAAAATAGATCTGCTTGGGTCTTCCGGTATATCATCACTGTCGTGGATTTCATTTATTATTTCTATGATCTTGTCTATTCTGAAATCATCTAAGGCTACCAGCATCTCTATTATAATTCCGTTTAGCCCTGCCGTTTTGTTTTTCAATTTAGCTTGTGTAGCTTCCGCTTCAGTTTTTAATATTTCCGGTCCATCGGTATATATATATATATATATAAGGAAGGAAAGGTTTTTAATTTACGAAAACAGTTAGAACGTTGTGGCCGTGTTCATAATTGATATTATTGAGAGTTACTTATTTTTTTTAAATTATTAACGCTTCTATTATTTTTAACCGTTTTTTTTTTGCACGTGGATGACTCTATTATGTTCGTATTTTCAACAAGTATGTCGCGGACGGTAGGTCTTCGTGTCTATTTAAATGTGTCTTAATGAAGCTGTGACCGGAGGAATGCAAAGTATATATATATATATATATATATATATATATATATATATATATATATATATATATTAAAAGGATTAATAAATTTATTTTTTTTTTAATCTGATAATTCTATTACTTGATAACACTATTATAGTTGATAGACATTTTGAAATAAACGTCGCATTTTTATTTTTTTTCTATTTTAAACAGTATGTATTGTGTCTATCGGCCTGCGCATTCTAGAAATCCTAATAAAAAAAAAATGTGCTCTCCGGTATGGACCGAACCTGCGTTCTTCTTACTAGGAAAAACCACCTTTTTAACCGGCGTGCTTTACTACAGATAGCATCAGAGTTCAGCAAAGTTGTACTGTTCTGGATGTCTTTTGTAGTCTTCCAAGTAACTGTCTCTTATTTTTTCAGATTAAGAAACTCATTAGACAACCGCTTCATTTTTGGGACAGTGGTCATTAATTGATTATAGGGCGAAACCTATAATTAATACAGCATTTTTGTTATAATTTGTATAATTCATACTGGATTTTACCGTGGGTGCTAATGGACTAATACTGGAATAAATGTTATTCCGAAGTTTCGATAGCCGATAAATATGGAGGAGGTGAGCATTGCACCTACCTGTTCTGCCAAGACGCCCGAAAGGTGGCGTTGTCCAGGAATATAAAAGGAAGGAGACAACCTTTCTTTTCCTCTTTTCGTTCTAGAATGCAGTAGGTAGAATACTTGTCCAGTCTTCCCTTCTGGTGGAACTTAATCATCCAGTCATGCGGTGCATCTCCACCCAGCCCCGCGCGCACACATACACACAGGCGTGCATACTACTACCACTAACCCTATGTTTTTATTCTTACTCTTTTCAGTTATATGTCTACACACTAACATACTTTTTCTCTTTTGTGAATTATGTAATTTATTTGTTATATGAAAATACATCAAAATATAACTACGTTTTGAAATTTATTTCTGGAAATGTTGAATTCAGTTTGGTTCAGATGTTTCTCAACCTCAATTGTATTCCATCCCAAACCTCTAGAGACACGCAGTCCTCTACAAGGATAAGTTAAATCTCCCTATCTAAGATGTTACAAATTTTGGCTTGTCACCGAATAAACATATGGTCTAGCGTTGTTCCTGGTGGAATATTACGTTTTTTTCCCTTAACTAATCCCAGTCGCCTTTTGTCAAGTACTGCCTTCATTTGGTTTATTTGGAAGCAGCACCTGTTGGAATCACTCGCCTGAAGAACTCATAATAGAAGAATCCTTCCCAATCCTATCGGATGCAGAGCTTCTCCTTTTTTGGTTGAAGACTGCATTTAGTAATGAAATGTGGTGATAGGTGTTTGACGTGCTAAAATCAAGGCTGTCGCCACTGGCCGTGCGTCTCGAAAAGGACCTCCAATCGGTTGTGAACTGGGACAGGAATTGGCTGGTCAACTTTAATGCTTCAAAAACAAAACTGCTCTCTATTAATCACCACAGAGATCCTTCACTGCCCTCCATTAGAATGTCTGACGCTCAACTTCTCGGGAGCACCTCTCTGCGGCTGCTCGGTCTCACGTTGACTGCTGACCTGAGATGGAACAAATACATTGAGTCAATTGTTTCGCCCACCGCAAGGAAAGTTGGCTCCCTGTGCCGCGCCAGGAAATTTTTCTCCCCGGAATCGATCCTCCAGATCTACAAATCAACAATTCGCCCTTGCATGGAGTATTGCTGCCATATATGGTCTGGAGCCCCTTCTGTTTGCCTCGGGGTTCTTGATAGGCTCCAGAGGTGGATATGCAATATAATTGGCTCTGTTCTAGCATTTCGTCTACAGTTGCTCTCTTACAGACGCACCGTCGCCTCTCTCTGTCTTTTTTTACAAATACTTTCATGGTAATTGCTCCGAGGAGCTGCATTCGCTGGTTCCCAGACTTCATGAGTTCAAGCGCACGACAAGGCTGGCATCCTGCTCTCACCCCTTCACTGTCGAAACTCCTAAATGTAGCCGTCTCTTCTACTCCAATAGCTTCATGTCTCGCAACTCTCGCCTGTGGAACTCCCTTCCCTATTCCATTTTCCCTGAGAGCTATAATCTCCAGCTATTCAAATGTAATGTCAATCGACATCTCCAGTTGCCTTGATCTATCCACTACCCTTCTCCTCATCCTTTCTTCTATCACTCCTATCTGATCTTGCTCCAAATTTTCTGTAACCCTTGCGTCCTAGTGGCTTCTCGCCTTGATTGGTGTGAAACGCTTAAAAAAAATAATAGATGCAATATTTTTGCGAAGACGGTGGACTAACTGTAATGCTTATGATTTACTTAGACTAAAAAGGAAAGAAAGGTTTACTCCCTTAAGGAACAAAAAATATGTCATGATTGGATGAAATGTATATTTAAGGAATGAAATTTCATGATTTTGCGAATGTATATAAATGTGAAATAGACCTCTTTTCTCAAATGTTTGGAAACAACAATTCTGTTCGAATCAACATTTCTGAGCTGATAAAAATAGTCAGCATTTTTAAAGTAATTGATACAAAGCATAAGGAACTTGTGTGACTGGATTTTTAGCGGGATCAAAATTTAACGGGTCAGATTTTAGCAGGACCAGATTTTAACTGAGCTGATCGTTTTATGTGTGATATAGCTTTTGCGTGTTTGGTAAACACTAGCTTTGAGAAACAAGTGATATTTGTAGTTAGATGGCAAGATAGAAAAAAAAACAACAGCAACAACAAAAACAGGCTACACCAACATATCACAAATTACAAATATATTTATATACCTATATATATCATTTGCTTTTTAGGATTTAAGCAGTTCAATAAATAGAAATGTAGTCTAAAATTTATTTTTTTTATTTTATTTTGCGTGCAAAGAATATGTGTTTGAAAGGAAATACGACTTGTAGGATTAAAATTACTGAAATTACATTTCAAAGTAGGTCGAATTTTTGGCTGATTTTCAAATAGTAAAGAGAGAAAGTGTACTAATGAAAGTTGAATTGAAAACGTTCTTTCTTACTGTTATCAGGTATCATATCTTTTAAATTATTTCACCCCAAGAAAGGGAATAAAGCCACTAAGAATATGTGAAAAAAGAAAACATTAAGGAGAGAGAATAATGAAAGAACATGAATTAAGAAAACAGAAAATAACAACTGACATTGCATTTAAATTTTTGAAAATCAAAGTTGCCCGGGGTGGAAGAAGCCAGAAGAGAATTCCACAAACGAGAAGTGCTAGAGAAGAAACCGTTAGCATAGAACTTACGGTTAATCTAGCTATTTAAACTGTAAAATGATGAGACCTCGTCGCCAATTTAGTACTGCGCTTAAATTGATAAAGTCTATCTACCAAAGATGAAAGTTTATCAGAACAATTACCATGAAAATATATATAGAAATGGTGCAGGTAGGAAGCTACGTTATGGAGGGGGTGGGAAAGAGACTGCGGCCGAATTGCTCAGGATATCAAGTGCTTTTAATAAAACTGAATTAAAAAATGTAAGAAATAAATTCTCTCATTGAAAGAAATGAACTTGCTTATTTGGGTTACTTTTTAATATTCAGTGTTACTAAAATTTGAATTTTACAATTTACGAGGTGGTGGGCGCTACTTTTAAAATAAAGTTGGACGAACTTGGATTATTAATAAGAAAATAACGATGGGCTTTCAAATATGGCCCAATTTGTCCTTGTTATTGTGGCAAGAGGACAACAGTCTCTAGAAACAAAGAAAATAGTTCTGCCCTTCTTTAATTCTGGACAATCTCCAGAAAGATAAAGAAGAGACTTGAAGCAACAGAAATGTGATTCTTCACAAAAATGCTGAGAATACCATGGATCGAACACGTGAGGTTTGGGAGAAAATGGAAACAAGATGAAAACTTATACTTAACACCAGGAAGAGGGAGTTGAAATTTCCTGGACACATGAGGAATAATGGCCTGGAAAATCTGATACAGTACAACAAATTGAAGGAAAGAGGGACAGGAAAGCAGCGCTTAACGTACTTGATGAGCTTGAACAAATGGATGTTAGAACAGGGTTTAGGAAAAAAGCTACAAGGGGCAGGAAGATGTGAAGGACCATGATCGCCTACGTCCTTAAGGGACATAGCACATAAAAAAAGAAAGGGGACAAGCTTGACTGTTGACTTCTGTAGTTCTGGGTCAATCTGTCTATGGCTATGCTATTACATTCTTTTAAAAGTGGAATATATGGACACGTTTTTTTTTTTTAAATTTATTTCGAATGTTTTTTATTGGCTGAAAAATAATTTTATTAATTTTTTGTTTGTTTTAATTTGAAGTTGACTTTGAATATCGTGTGTTAAACGGGAAATGATTTCTTATATAGAGCTTTGTTGGGTTTTTTTAATTTCCAGTATGTTACAAGCCGTCAAAATAATAGCTTTCGTTAGGATTTTTTTAAAGATTCTCCGACACATTCATTTTAGATATTTAAAAATCCGGGAAAAAGTCAGATATTTATGCTAGTAAAATGATATTAGTATTTATGAAACAAGTTTTTATATGAGAGTTCAAGTCCACTTATTTGAAACAAACATACATGTTATTGTTTCTAAGTGTATGGATACGTTAGGCACATGTGTGTCTACGTTTAATATAATATCATTATATAAAAAACGAACAAATGTGTGTGTGTATGTGTGTTGGAAGATGATGTATAGCGTCGAGTGAAGTCAATCACAGAAGATTGCCAAGAGTCAAGAGAGGCGCCGTCTGGGTTCGAATATCTGTATTCATACCCTCTACTAACGCTCCCATCCATTTCTCCGCGTTCAACCTTATCAATTCAAAAAAATTAAAAAAAAAAAAAAAAAAATTTTATAAAATATATATATAAATATAAACTAACAGCAACAAGACAATTGAAGGGAAATTAGAAATTTTTTTATGTTAAACAAAAACAATGAATTGTAAATTAAGTCTGGGTGAATATGACTCCTTGTCATCGGCACTCCTAGATCAGCTTGGTTCTTTCTCTTTCCTATTAAAAATGATAGAACGCCATCCTGTTTGTAGGTTTGTTTAAAGAAACTTTGTCAAGAAACTGCCAATATGATGTAACATATTCAATCTATTTGCTGTAACTTGGTAAAGAATTTTCTATGGCAAAAGTAACGTTAATTTTCTAATCAAATAATCAAACATTCTTGGATCAAGAAGAAGAAGAAGAAGAAGAAGAAGAAGAAGAAGAAGAAGAAGAAGAAGAACTAATTTAGTCTCAATGTTGTCACTGGCCAACTCGTAAATTTTGTAGGTAATTTCGTATCATTTCTTAGTCCACATATGCCACACTATACGCAGTACACTATTACTATTCTCCTACATTTTAGTTATACTTTGACTTTATTATACTAATGTTCACCCAATACAAGGCCAAAGAGCCACTCAAGGTAGAAGGTTACTCTGTGATGTTGTATGCGCGTAAGAAAAAAAAATGAAGTGACAATGCAGGAAAGATAACGGTTAACCATAGACTTGAAGAGGTGAAGGATTGTAAGAATTGAGAAAACATCCTGCCGGGAGTATGTTCTACAAAGCAAAAATTCTTGGGTAGGAGCTGTTTGTATGGAACTTTCTTCTTACTAATGGAATATGAAGGGAATGGTGAGGATTCATCTTTGGTTACGCGACATAGGCGGGTTCGAGTTGTAAAGATCAGAGGCTGGTGGGACTAAGGCTAGCTCGTCAGAATACGTCATGGAAATAGCGATAGAGCAGCAACAGGCTCGAAACATTTCGTTTGGGGGAAAGGGGTTGTAGGGTGGAAAATAAAGTCTGTCCTGCTATTCAACCTATAGCTGGAAGGAGAAGAGATGATATTTGTGCGTAAGTGAATGTAACCTTAATTCGAACTCGACTCTCCGAAATCGCATTCCGAGTCGATACCCATTACACCACAACGCACATCCAGAAATACCTCCCACATAAAGGTAAGAGATTAGATGAAGACACCATTGTCACTAATTGGAATAAAGGAATTGACATGTCTTCAAAATTCCTTTCTTTACTTTGTAGAAGAGTTAATCTTTCTTAGAATGTCTGAACACTACATTCGTTACTTCTTGTCAACTTTCTTTCTTTTACTTTTGTTTTTAATCGTTTTGCCCAAGCTAGGCGATAAAGCCACTATGACACAGTTTGTTACAGGGAGTGATAAAAATGAGAAAACTTTTGTGAAGAGGATTGAGGAAAGGACAATAAATGAACAGGGTTCAGGGAGATAGAAGATGGCAATTGACATTGCATTTAAATTTTTTAAGAGTGTAGGTGACAGGGAAGCAAGAAATCGGAATAGAATTCCACGGGTGAGAAGTGCGATTAAAGAAATTAATAGAGTAGAAGTGTCAGTTGCATCTATTTCAACAGTAAACGGGTCGGACCTAGATGCCAATCTAGTAACACGCTTAAATTCATGTAGTCGAGATCCCAGGGAAAAAGCTCATTAAATCTGTTGCCATGGAAATATTTGTAGAAAAGACAGAGGGAAGCCATATCACTTCGGTGCGAAAGTGACTGAAGATGAGAATGCCTGGTCAGGATCGATTACATTAGAGAGCTTTCTTTGAATTTGCAGTGGAATGTGTTTTTAAAAATATATCCGAAAACTTCTTTTCTGATTTTCTTCACAATGTAGAATAAAGTATTTAACATACCTGAAAAATTATCTTTTTTTTCTTTCTTTCTTTCTTGTTGGAGAGAAAATATCCTCATCATAAATTAAAAATTTGTTTCTTTCTTTGATTTTTTTCATTATTTTTGTTTTCTTTTTAAACATAATCTTCTTAAAGTTTATAATTTTTAATAAACGCTGTCCATTTTCAAAAAATTCACTTCATTTTTTTTACTATTGTTCGCACAATACACGGCTCAAGAGCCATTCAAAGTAGAGGAGTACTGAATGAGGATAGGGTAAGTTCACATAATGAGGATATATAGGAAAGATAACTGCTGACGCTAGACCTTAAGAGGTTAAGATTGTAGCGGTTGGGGTGCATCCTCTCGGGAGTTTGTACCGTAAAGTAGCAATATTCTGTTTTTACTGTTGAAACATTTTGATCAACTACACATTCATTTTCTTTTTCTTGCTAAATAATAATCAGGAAATAACAATTTTGGCAAAATGGTCTTCTGGAAGATTTTCCGGTTATATTATTTAGTCGTTTACACTCCTCCTTGTCTAAAGCTTTAATTACCCCGTCAAGAAGTTAGCTACATATATAGATTTCAATGTGTCCAATCGGTTATGTTCTAGTTTCTATAATTAGCTCAGCAAAGCACCTGCTTAATTGTCTTCATTTAAAAAAAGTCCCTAAGTTTAAAGTACGGCACGCTTAAAAATATAACTGAACCCACTTGCTTGAAAAAAAAAAAAAAAAAAAAAAGGGTGGGTCCTACTTGATAATAAAGTACAAAATGAATGTAACATTTCTACGCCCTTTTTTCAAAAGGCCACGTGTGCACTGATGCATAACAGAAAGAAGCATAAACACATCAAGTGACATATTAGTGAACTCATGTAGCCATAATACAATAAGAATGTTTCATAGTGCATAGGTATAAACATGCATTCAAACATTTATACGTTCATACAGTAACCAGTTTTCATTGTTACTTTTATATATATATATATATATATATATATATATATATATATATATATATATATATATATATATATATATATATATATGATACATCACTAACATGCACATATCCACTACAAAATTGTACATTTTGAGTTTCAACGTCAAAAAAGGAAAACCTTTTAGACGTCTCATCAGGTGGGGGGAATTACGGTGTTACGGAGTCTAAGTCACCTGATGAGACGTCTAAAAAAGGTTTTCCCTATTTTGACGTTGAAACAAAAATGTACAATTTTGTAGTGGATATGTGCATGTTCTAATGTAACACTGCATAAGATAAATAAATATTTACGGCTCTACTTTGTGTATTGAGCACTGTTTTTAAATTAATGATCTGAACGCTGTAATCTTACTGTTCGTTCTCCTACACTTTGATATATATATATATATATATCTATATATATATATATATATATATATATATATATATATGGTGATGTGCCAAAAGTCATGGATAGCAGTATGTAAGATTAATAGTAGGTGACACCACCGTAATTTGACGCCATCGGAATGCCTGAACGATATCAACTGTGCTCTGACATCTGGTGAATCATTGTAAAAACCACATTTATTTTAATCGTTGCACCTCAAACAAGGCAATAAATCCACTAAAACGCAAGGGGGTTACTCAGTACGAGAGAGAATGTGAGAAAAATAAAAACATTATTAAGGAGAGAGAACAATAAAAAAAATCAGAAAATTAATACAAAAGGCAACATTGCATTTAAATCAAAGTTGAATTGAAAACAGGAAGATGGAAGAGAGTTCTATAAGCGAGAAGCGCGAGAGAAGAATCTGTTAGAATAGAACTTACGATTACAATTCAACTGTAAAATAAGACCTAACTTCCAATCTAGCACTGCTCTTAAATTTGTAAAGATGTACCAAAGATGAAAGCTCATCACAACAATTACCATGAAAGTATTTATAGAAAAAGCACAGCGAAGCTACGTTACGGTAGTGGGAAGGTGTCTGAAGCTGAGATGCCAGATCAGGACCGATGACCTTGCAGGTTCTTTGGATTTAATCAAGACTTTCTAAATTCGGCATACCAAACCAACGTGATTTAACGGTATTCGAACAGATCGTGATAGTAGTTAACAGGCAGATGGGACATTCTATTTCGCGAATTATAGGGACACTTGACATCTTTCGATCTACGCTGTCACACGTATTAATTATCAAGACCACAGGCGTCTGACTAGATTTATCTGCGGTAGCATACAAGAGACATTACATAAAATCACATCCATGTCCAATTCAGGAAATATCAAATATTCCATGGGATATGAGAGCTGGGGTCACTGTCAGGGCACTACTGTTAATACCACGATACTGTACACAGCATCCCAACCGAGCATGTGATATCGCTGATTGAATCCTGAAGAGATGATAACATTTGGCATGATCCGATGAGTTAAGATTCTAGTTGTTTTGATTTGGTGTTTGGGTTCGGGTGTGGTGTACCTCACATTTGGTCAGTTGTTAGCAAGGCAAAGTGCAGGATGATGGTGGTTCTATAATAATGTGTAAGGTGTCCACGTAGCACGATTTGAGTTCGTTGGCCAGCCCCAAAACATTATTAACCGATGAAAGCTTCATTGTACTGCTCTGTTACCTTTTGCTCTCATTAGTGGTCTCCATGTCCCCATCAACGATGGGCTATTCCAGCAGAATAATATACTATATCATCTGGCAGAAGTTGTCTAAAATTGATTTGAGTAGTATTCTGGAAACTTCTGATAAAAGGTATGGCCACAACGTTTGACTGACATTAGAGAATCCAGCTTTTATAAAACTTAGTAGAGAGGTCAGTTCGTATGAAAGAACTTGAACCTACCAAAGAATCGATAACGGTGAGCCATGCTGCGAGACGATTGCTTGCTGACAATTGGCGACAGAATATTCCAGTCTCATTTTTTTCCTGGAGCAGGTCAGGGTGAAAATGACTAATGCTACTTAAGATATTGTCATCTGTCGAAAATCCAGATCGAAGTATAAAAGAAAACAAGGGGTCAGGATTCTTTTATTAAAGTTTTAAAGCTTTTATTCGATCCAAATACACATATTGAATTATCTAATCCACTATAGTATAGGTACTACTGAAATGGATGCGTTTTTCCAAAATGAAAGCCAAAAAAAAAAAAAAAGAAGAAAAATAGAGCTATCCCCTGTTTTTAAAAATTTGCTCAAAATCGTCTGATTTAATCGAAATTTTCAGGACTTAATCTTGAATGAATGACTTGTATACTGTGTATGTTATTTTATTGAAATGTTTTTAGAAATATTTTCGTTAGTCTGTTTCATCCCACTTTTCGTTATCTCCTGTGTATTTTTAATTTGGAAGAGATCCTGAAATTTGTAGATGTTATTTATTAAAAAACTTCTGCCATATCAAGTTTGAACATACTGGAAATTTGTCCCGAAACTTACCAAAAATAATGTAATAAAAGTAAAAAAAAAAAAAAAAAATTAAAAGATTAAATTATTTTTTTTCAGATTTGATAAAAATTCTTTATTAAAAAAATTACTTGTGATTTTTCAGTGCGATTTTGAAATTAATTATTATTAAATAAAGACATCTTTGAAAAATCGAAAAATGTAAAATTTAAGGACATTTTTGAGTATAAAAGTTTTTTAAAAGAATTTTTTTCAATTTTACAACTGATAGATTATTTTTTTTTGTACGGAAGTTCAAAAAGGAAATAATTTTGTGGCTGCAATGAATTAACAGTATCAATTCACTAAGTCTATCAGTTTTCCCTTTTTGTAGCATTTCCTTTAGTTTAATAAATTTTAAAATCAGAATGACTGAAAAAGACGTAATTGTGTGCAATTAAATATTTTTCTGATAAAAGAAGCAAAAAAGCTATGAATTAAAATCAAAAGTAACATTTAAATAGTTTTTAATTAATTTCTTTTTTTTATAATGTTGATTTAGTATAAAAAATAAAATAAATCCTAAGTTTCATAGAATAAAAAATTATAATCTTAAACTATTGGTAAGTATTAGCTAACGATAATTTATTTTAAGCATAAACAACAGCAACTTTTAGATTGCAAAACTTTTGATCCTTCGAACATTTAAAGATTTTACATGCATTTTTGGTTGAGGAAGACTATTGTTGCATTGGCATAGATGACATCTTATATACTATTTTGCGTCAATAAACATTATTTTTGCTATATTTTGAAGCCAAAAGTAAGCATTACTTTTGCAAAATCTAGTTAATTAATCCTTACATTTTAGTAATTTACTTTGAAATAAATCTCTCGAACATAGACTTTAAAGAAATTTTAAAATTTGTTCATTTACTTTTTCGTCTTTAATAGAAATTGGAAGAGTCGATGAGTGACCGTACCAATTTTTTAAAAATGTCTGAAAACTTTACTTAGGCAAATTTATTTTTCTTGTTTTAGGCTATTATCTTTAAAATAAGACCAACAATTAACTTCAAAGAAGACATCTAAAGTACGTTTTCCGTTTTCCTTTTTAGGAAGTCTGTGGTGGTACCTAATCATAATATATTTAATTTTTAAGATTCCAGATTTTTCAAACTGTTATACATAAAAAAATCACCCCCCCCCAAAAAAAACAACAAAACAAACGAAACAACTTCACTATAAACCAGATAACTAAACAGAAATCAGGGGTTAATAGCTTAAAAAAAAAAAGAAAAAACAAAAACAAAACAAAAACGAAATATTGCTGACAGTAATTCATAGTAAGGAGTTACTGCGTTTATATTGAAAAAGTTGTTTTTAAAATTATGATTCGATTTTTAACTTTGATTTCTATATTAATATTTTCTATGAGGCCGTTAATTTTATTGAAAAACTACCACCAAAAATTCACTAAAATAATTATACATGACAAATCATGATGATGATCATGATGATGATGATGATCATGATCATCATCATGATGATCATCATGATCCTCATCAATACTATCAATATTATTACTCTTTCGTTGTTCGTTGCCCATATATCACCATAATTATTATCCCAACCCTTAAAATCTAAAACTGGTTCCTAATTTCGATTAGATTTGCAATCTCTCTGACTTTTCTTTTTGCTCTAACAATCATCATCATCATCATCATCATCATCATAAAAAATCTTGTTGTTTGGACGTGAAAGTGAAATATTGGATTTAAGCAGGACAATGTTTTTTTGTTCTTCAGTAAAAAAAATTCCCTGATTCGGAAAGTTTTTCAAAAATTAAGTAATTTTCGGATTTTAATGAAACTTCCAGGACGTATTCAGAAATTATTATTTTTAAAAAATGTTTCCTTTCTAAAAACCCTTTGTAAAAATTTAAAAAACTCTTTTATCACTCCTCTTCATTTAATTTTAAGAAATTTCGAGAAATTCATTTTTGTAGCGTAATATGCTTATGTGTTATAAAGACAAGTTCTCAGTGAATTTTTTAAATCAAAATTTTTGGTCAATCAAGATCTTTAGTCGCTGAAAGTTTGCAATGAATTGTAAAATAAAAGAAAGACAGTAAAAGTAAGGCATTTATTTTATTTGAAAAGATTTTTAATTGCTTTTATTAATAAAATAATTGCCTTTATACATTTTTTTTCTCTAAATAATACATTTTTAAATGAGTTGTTTTCATTTTTTAAAATTTTAATTAATAAGAATCTACCAAGAAGATAGGAAGAGTGTTCTCCCTTAGCATTTAAGCATTAACTTTGTTCCACTCACATTGTTTATGAGAAAATGCAAATAATATGGCAGACACGATTAATAATTGTCACTTGTTATACACAATGCAACATAGTGAGAGAAAGTTCCAGATATTTTAGCCGGTATCCTGCTTGTAATAAGATCGACTATCAGTGTCAGATTTTAGATTTTATGAGACAAGCTGCATAAACCTAACTTTAAAAAATCTTTTTAGGCCTCTGTAGATTATGGAGCCCTAACCTGTAGTTTGTTTATATAGTTTACTGTTACATTATGTTAAAAATATTGCTCCAGTACGACGTATGATATGAAACAATACGAGTATTTTTAAAAATCTATTTTTTAAATCTTTTTTTTTTTATCACAAAGATAAGGTCATTTTTCAGGATATGTTATAATGTGTCATAGGAGTAACGGTATTACAGTTAATCATTCTTTTCAGTGAATACTAGACCATCACATCATAGATAGAGAAGAGTTTGAAGCAATAGAAATGTGATTCTACAGAAGGATGCTGAGAATACCATGGAACAAACATGCGAGCAGCAACAAAATTTTAGAGAAAATAGAAACAAAAAGGACACTCATCAGAAAGAGAAAGTTGAAATTTCTAGAGCGCATAATGAGGAAAGAGGGCTTGGAAAATTTGATACTCGCAGAACATATTGAAGAGGGACAGAGGAAAGTAGCGCAAAACCTGCCTAACAAGGAAGTGTGAATGGTTAGCAGAACAGGTATTAGGAGAGATCCCAAAAAAGACAAACTTTAATAAGTGCTAAAAAGGACAGGATTTTGTGGAGAGCCATGATGGCCTACATCCTGAAGAGACACAGCACTTAGAAGAAGAAGAAGAAGAAGAAAAAGAAGAAGAAGAAGAAAAAAAAGAAGAAAAAGAAGAAGAAGAAGAAGAAGAAGAAGAAAAAGAAGAAGAAGAAGAAGAAGAATGTAATGTGGGAAGAATGTCGTATTATGACTAAATTCGAATTTCCCTGTGGACAAATAGATATATTAGACGAGCTCTAAAGATATGTGATGTAAATTCATATTCTCGTTGAAGACTACTTCTTTATTAATGATTTATGTGGCGTAAAAAGAAAAAAAAACATAAATAATCTGAGCATTATGATAAAAGAATAGCATAAATTTGTCTAAAATCCTATTATAATTGTACTTGTCCTTCTCTTCGTTAGTTCGCACGGCCATTACACCCTGCCAGCACTTCGTAAATAATGGACTATTTTGTTTTGATCGCGTGGAAAGATGGGAAAAGGCACTACTTGGTTTCAGTGAGAAAATAAAAGAAAGAAAGAAAGAAAGAAAGAAAGAAAGAAAGACGTGTTTAAAATGTCCTACCAATACTTCATAGATAATAGACTATTTTTTTTGATCGCGTGGAAAGAGGAGAAAAGACACTACTTAGTTTCAGTGAGAAAATAAAAGAAAGAAAGAAAGAAAGAAGTGTTTAAAATGTCCTGCCAATACTTCATAGATAATAGACTATTTTTTGATCGCGTGGAAAGAGGAGAAAAGACACAACTTAGTTTCAGTGAGAAAATAAAAGAAAGAAAGAAAGAAATAAAGAAAGAAAGAAAGAAGTGTTTAAAATGTCCTGCCAATACTTCATAGATAATAGACTATTTTTTTTTTGATCGCGTGGAAAGAGTTGAAAAGACATTACATAGTTTCAGTGAACTGAAGTAATGAATAAAAGAAAGAAATAAAGAAAGAATGAAAGGAGGGAAGATAGAAATGTTGGACACTTGTTTCAGTGAAATGGAAAATGTTGTCAATTTCCAATCTTTTCATTTGTACACATTTCTTAAAATAACGACCAACATTCCTATTTATAATTGTTGCTTCAATATTTTGTTAAAGTTGTTAAGCTCAAATATTTAACGGTGCGAATTTCTGTGGATATTTTATTGTCGTAGAATTCGCCATGCGCTTATTCAATCATTAACTTAAGAATTAAGATTCATCAGAAATTTAAAATAGGAAAACCGTGAAATTTTCACAAGTTAAAACTACAGGGTGCCCAGTAAAAAAAGCGGAAAATTTATTACCACTATTTTATCTTTCAGGAATAATTGACCATAAATAACCTTGAATAAATTTCTTCAATATTTATGACCTTGAATAATCATTGGACTCTCGCGTAATTACTTAACCATGATTGATTCGTTTATGATTGATTAATTGCTGCTTGATCTTGTGACTCGTGATTTAAATCTTATTTGCAGACAACTTTCGTTCTGCCCTTCTCGTATGGCTAAAGAATTCACTGATTTTGTGCGTCAAGTTATGGTACTTTTCAAAAAAGAACATCCGACTTGGGGATTGACGAAATGTATAGAAATTCTTCCTGAATTTTTCAGTCACATCACTTGTCATCAGTTTTCAACGGTTGTCGCATGTCTTTCTGATTTTACCGCTTTTTTACTGGTCACCCTG
>CAHIKZ030001492.1:242500-352500 GCA_903632075.3 Acanthosepion pharaonis | reverse complement strand
AAAAAGTATTCGAGTTCGAATCGCAGTGAAAGCTTATTTGTTATTTATAATCACAATGCTTGTCGACATTTGTCGAATGACGATCTGAGAGTTAAGATAAAATTAAACAAGAGAAATGAAACGAAATAATTTTAAAAAAATAACTATAATTGACAATGCTCTAATAAATTTGAATAACTGCACTTCTTACTTCTTCCTTCCCTCTCCCTACAACAATCTGAGTTAGTAACTCTCTACCTTGAGCCTTGTATAGTGTTTTAAGGCCATTCATAGAGGCAATGATTTCTGGAGTAGCTGACGATATATTTCGCACGAAAATATCCCAATCTGAAGTGGTTAGATTTAGATTAACAGATGGCTAAGGAGTTCCGTATAGTTTCATATAGAGTGATTACATCTATTTACTTGTGTTTAAGACAGAACACATGACGGAGAAAGAAAATAGGCTACAATCAGAATCACTAATTAAGTTTTGAACATTAATAATTGCTATTGAACAGTGTTACAGAATGCAGAGGTTGGGCCAGGATAGCAAGTGATGTGGGCGTGGAATTCTAACAGTGATTGATTGGCTTTGACTTTATAGTGATGGATTATCTTTGTCTAACTTTTGGATATAAGATCAAAACTGCACGAAGTCAACAGAAGGCCGTAAGAATTTTGAAGGGTCGACACGTTTCCGGCACCCAGAATTCTCAGAGAAGCTAGCCCGCACTTGATGGAACACTTAGGCAACGAGTGGACATGCATTTTCCTGATGATCTTTCCCCGGCAACAAAAAGAATGTTTTTTACATTCCCAACGAAATAATTAAGCAATAGTCCAACTTTTGAGAATTGAAATACTTTAAGATGTTTATGAATAATGAACGCGTTACACGTCATGTTAAGACGTAAGCATGTGTGGACAAATAACCATTACAAGCATAATCAGTTTAGTCTCTTATGACAGCAGAATAAGAGTTTGCAAGTCTACTTGACAAGATTGATGTTTTCCACGCAATTTGTGATTTCTTTTTATAAATTCATGTTGGTAAGTGAATAAGAAAACAGATAAAAAGAACGCTTACGTTACGCGTTTCGACCTTCGGAATAACTTCTTCAGACCAATAATAGTTTTATCCATGGAATCTTATATATTTAGTTGGGGGATAAAATACAATAAACACTGGCTACCAGTCCTCATCGAGAAACACTAAAGCTTTGAATTTAAATTTAAAAATTTAGGTGACTAATGTATCTAGATTTTGCTTTTATTTTTATCACTATTGATTTAAATATCTCACACTGTAATAACAGTAGTTTTAGTAGGAGAGGAGATATGTTGGCGTAATTTACTCGGCGTAATTTACTCGGCGTAATTTACTGTGAAAGACTCCGAAACTAGTGTACTTTAGTACTTTTTTTATTAAAAAAAAAACAAACAAAAACAAAAAAAAAACAAACCAAAATTGCATGCTTTCGTTCTATTTCATACTTCCTATATGTATAAGATTCCATCGATGAAACTATTATTAATCTAGAGAAGTCCTTTCGAATGATAAAACGCGTAACATAGCAGTTTGTCTTTAATTCAATTACCCACTATTAATCTGATATATATATATTTTTAATTTTTAATCAAGCTCACCTAAAGTCACAGACACGTAAATGGTTACTGGGTGTGGAAGAGTTAGAAATAGGAACATTACTAGCGAGCGAGAATAGAGGAAGAGTAATTAGGAGGTCAGCAGATAGCGATTGACATTACATTTAAATTTTTGCAGATTAAAGTTGGCTGGAAAGCATGGGGACGGAAGGGAGTTCCACAAGCGAGAATTGCGAGAAAAGAAACTCTTAGCATAGAATTTACGGCTACATCTAGCCAGATCGACTTTAAATTGGTGGCGCTTCGTCGCCAGTCTAGTGCTGCGCTTAAATTCAAATAGTCTAGGCACCATTGGGAAGAGCTCATCCGCACAATTACCATAAAAGTATTTAGAGAAAAAGCAAAGGGAGGTAACCTTACGACAGTGGCATTGTCTCCCTTCGCCTTTTCTATGAATATTATATATCTTCTATAAATTCACATAAATCATTTGGACATCTGTGTATATCTCTGAGATGAAGTATTATGATTACTTACATTATTTACATTATTCGGACTGTTATCCTCATCTTCATTGCCATATTCACACATTTCGGCCGTTGTACATTCTTCGGATGATAGCATGGCACGTGGAACTAGAACAATCTACCGAAATAAAGGGTTCGATTCGAAATTTCAATCACCTGAAGAAGGCCGGAGCGTACAACGACCGAAACGTTGGGAATATGGCAATGAAGGTGAGGATAAGAGTCCGAATAATGTAAATAATGTAAGTAGTCAATTTGACATTTTCTTATTGTTGCAGTTAAGTAATGAAGTACAAACCTCAAAACGACACAGTTTCTGATTTTCTGTCAATGCATATGGAATTTATTATCTAACATTTTCTTCATTTTTCCATCGTAGCCAAACGAAGTTGTGTCCGAAGAAAATTCAAAGCTTGACTAAAAGAGCGCAATTTGTTGTTTTCGGATTTGATTGACGTTCATGGGTCTTTGTTATAGATCTCTTTGAGCATTTTTATTTCCGGAGATAAATGTCTGTTTTGTACGCTAGGTAGCGGTTCCTTTTCCAATTAACAGCTTGATATTTTACTTATGTTTGAACTGCATTGTTTCCGAATTTGAATCATTGCAAAATAACATTCATGTTTGCTCCAAATAAAGACAACATATTTTCAATGACGAAATAAGCTCATGATAAATGGATCACTTGAAAATGAGGTACAACAAACAACTAGATAAAATTACAAGTAACAATACACTCGTACTTAAATCGAACTTGGTGACACCAAAACAGGTGTCGTTGCGAATTGGCACTTCATGGGGTACAAATGCATACAAATTAAACATTGCAATATATTAAAACATTCTGCTAGGACTTCATTTAAAACCAGTGAATTAATCATTACGTGGCAAAAGCAACAATACTTCTTAAACATTTCCGGCTTTCACTATTAGCGACACACGTGCTTTTAATGTTCGATATTGCTACATATGAGCGTTTCGAAGAGTTCTCATAACAAAATGATAGCAAAGTCTAGATGAAGAAATTTAATATACCCCCCCCGCCCCCCAAAAAGGAGAAACTGACAAATTTATGAAACCCAGTGATTTCAAAGTTATTTAGAAAGCTCAACTTAAGCTTGCAACAAAATAATGTTGTCATATATTTTTCGGTTTGCGTTCTTTAGTCATGACGTTCCTAGCCTGGATAAAACGCTAATCTTTAGTAACATAAAACAACCATAATCTTTTAAATTTATATTGCTCCAAGAATATGATCTTCTTAGAATTCAGATAATTCTATTTTGGGAAGCAAGAGTTGCCTCTTTGAATAAACAACAACACATCGTAACAATGTCTTTTGCTTTCTCTGGAAGATAATGGTAGAGTATTAAACTATAAACCGAAGACATAAGAGACTGTCTAACTAAAGGCGCCAAAATGTTTTCGGTCCGGTCCATTTCCGCAAATTTGACCCAATATTTTTTTTGTGGGGAAGGACTTTTTGGACGAACAGAGAAGAGAAACTTTCTGTATTCTCTCATATTCATTTTTTGCCAAGTCCTTTCAGAACGTGGGTGATTATGGCTCTTCACAGCTTCCTGTTTTTCCTGCTTTAAATAACTTTATCCATTTCACTATCCCTTGGTTACTCCATGTTTCTTTCAGGTTTCTCTTAATTTACTCTTTTTTTCAGTGATTAATTTGCCAAAACTTTTCCCCCATTACTCATAAATTTTAACAAACTCTTTTTTTAATTTTATCAGTAGTTTACTTGTAGTTGCCATTCTCCTTAAAATATACTCATTACTCATATAGTATTCTCAGCATTTATTCGTAGAACCACATCTCTGTCACTTTAAATCACTTCTTCATCTCTAAAGAGATTATTCAGCATTCACGACCATATAGAAGATTAGATATTACATAGCATTTCATCACTCTTTTCTTTGTTTCTAAGATATTTTCTCATATTTGAATACTTAACCGAGTTTAAATTTTTAAAATTAATGTTCACTCAAAACAAGGCTCATGAGTCACTCAACGTAGAGTGTTACTGATTGAAGTTGCTGCACGCAAGAGGAGAAGTAAGAAGCATAGTTTAAGAGGACATGATAATAGTTAACCCTAGACTTATAGAGATTAAGATTGCAGTGATCAGAAAAGCATCCACTTGGGATTTTGTATCACGATGCATCAGTCTTTGGAAAGAATCTGTCCAAATGGCACTCCCTTCTTACAGATGAAATACCGAGAAAATGCGGGTGATTCGGCTCTGTGATAACTCTAAAGGTATGAACTGATAGAAATAAGGAATGTAGCTCGTCGGAATATTTCTATAGAAATACCGATAGAGTAGCGATAAGCTTGCGAAGTTTCATCTATAGGAAATTGGTTGTAAGGTGGAAAATAATCCATCGCCCACAAGGCCTCATAAACGATTTTGAACTCTGTGAAGATAGGATAAAGAGGATTGGGAAACTCCATCCCAGATATAACAGCGATGTCCCAACATTTCGTCTGATCTAGTTTTTGTAAAGTTAGAGCGTGCTAGAAGAGTCAGGTACAAAGAGCCAATTATTTCCCCTGGAATATTTAGCAACGAATCGTATATATTAGTTCGGTTTAGGTCTGGGGTTAGCTTGAGTGCCCATAGACTTTTCAGGCAAACAGCTTCATTAAGATTAATTCTGTTCATCAGAACTGGAAAAATTCACTGTCTATTCGGTGATGGAATTTTATTAGCTTGCTTTTGGAGGTAAGGGATGTTACAAGCTAGTTTTTACTCATTGATCTATTAGAGCAAGATCAGAGGAGAGATCAGCTACCAAACTCTTTAATGTATCTGTGTCGTTATATCCGTTGTATGCAGCAAAATAGTTAAATTTCTACATTTGCTTGATTTTGATGCAACCAATATGTGACTAGTTACTTAAACTTAAGCTTCCTTTTTTCAACAATCATACACATTTTCTTCTTAAAATTAGTCCTTTCTTCTAGCTTTCCTCGAACGCCATATCTAATAGTTATTTCAGATTTCTTTACTGAGTCTAACATCAATATAATATCATTTACATATTATATGTTGTTTATGCCTACCAATAATTAATCCTGGTAAGTCTACAAGTATCATGGCATTTATTATTATTATTATTATTATTATTATTATTATTATTATTATTATTATTATTATTTCCTTTCATTTCTGTTGTATACTCATTTTCATCCTGGTTTCATTCAGAGACCTAAGGTCAGAAATGGCATTATAACACTCACTGAACAATTTTGAACCTAAGAGCACATATTTTACATTGATAAAGCCCTTCGTAAGGTGTGAGCTATACTTGTGAGAACATTTTTTGTAGTTCTTTAAGGTATGGACTACCAGGGATTTCGTCTGAGTCTATCAGAACCATTTCTAATCAAACCGAGGGCTCCAACAACAACTGGTATTATTGATGTCTTTATATGCCGTATTTTTGAGATTTCAATTTCAAGATCCTCGTATTTTGATAGTTTTTGAAGAACTTCAAAGATACATTACAATCTGTAGGAATTGATATGTCAATAAGAAATTGTGTTTTGTTTTTGTGGTCTTTGATTACGATGTCCCTTTGGTTAGTTTTGATTGTTTTGTCTGTGTGTATTGTAAAGTCCCATAAAATGTTTACGTGTCTAATGTTTGTAACCGGGTCTGAGTGGTGTTTGAACCAATTTCTTGCAGTTTCCTTCCCGTAAAAGTGCAGATATTGGCCCACACTGCCATGCCGACTTTTATAATCGGTTGGTGCCAATGCCGTGCAATCTGACACAAAATGGTCAATTGTTTTTGGATATTCCTAACAGATTCTGCATTTCGAGATAACACTAATTTGCAGTATGTTCTGAGGAGCTACATTTCTTAGTTCCACCAGTTCAGACCTTCACTGCTAAGACCCACCATGCCACATAAACAGGTTCTAATCCTCCTCATTCCCTTCGTATTCGATTGGCAAGAAAGAAATTCCGTTCGGATAGCCTCTTTCAAAGAGAGGCTGCTTTGTGGAACAGACATCTAAGAGGATGCTTCCGCAATCTCAGCAATTTTGACCGCTTCAAGTTTAGTATCAACCGTTATCTACCCTACAATTAATACTCTGCACTTCTTATCTCTATCCATAAAACAACCTCATTCATGAATCCTCTACCTTGAGTGGCTCTGGAGTCTTGTATTGGGTGAATAATAATAATAATAATAATAATAATAATAATAATAATAAAATAATAATAATAATAATAATAATAATAATAACTTAGCTATTTTGGTGGAACATCTTAGATAGATTATCATAAAGCCTTTGAAAGTGTGCCAAACACTTGGATCATTAAGGCTTTGGAAATGTACAAAATCTCCTCACTGATAGTAAATTTCCTTAAATATAGTATGGAACTGTGGAAAACCACATTAAACCCAACTTATACTAAAGGCACTGCCACTTCCAACTTTTTGAATATCCGACGAGGAATTTTTCTAACAGACCCCTTCTCTTTTCTCTGTCTTTAGCCCCTCGCTTTCGCATTAATTAAACAGTAATAACTATGGATATAAAAGAAACAACAAAGTATTTAAATATTTAATGACTTATTCTACGTGGATGATCTCAAACCTTTTTCCAAAATACGACTGAGTTGAAAGGTCTCCTCATCACTGTAAAATATTTCAATAATGTAGACTTTAGATAAATCCAAAAAAGTAACACTGAAGAAAGGAAAATTGCTGAAATACACTCAATAGATCTGGATTTTATTACAAAGCTTAAAGGACTGGAACAAGAAGAAGCCTATAAATACTTAGGAGTTACCGAAGGAAGTGAAATGCAGCATAGCCAAATGATGAGGAAAGTAAGAAAAGAAAACTTCAGGCGTGTGCATCTCGTATTAAATACCGAGTTGAATTCACAAAACAGAATATTAGACATAAACACTTTGGCTGTCCCTGTGGTGCAATACAGTTCCAACATTCTTAACTGGAAAATAGCTGACATTAAGTGAATGCATGTCAAAACGAGAAAGCTTCTCATTTGTTACCTCATGCGTCATCCTAAGGTCGATGTTGATCGTCTGTATGTGTCTAGATCCGAAAGATTTGCAAACATAAGTTTATATAGACTTATATATATATATATATATATATATATATATATATATATATATATATAAACACACATACACACACATATATATATATATATATATATACGTATATATATATATAAGTCTATATAAACACACACACACACACACACACACACACACACACACACACACATATATATATATATATATATATATATATATATATATATATAGATAGATAGATAGATAGATAGATAGATATATATAAATAATAGGCGCGTGGCCGAATAGTTAGAACGTTCACTTTCTGACCATGAGACTCGTGTTCGAATCTCACCATGGTCGATTTGTTATCGGACTGGATCGGGGTCGATCCAAGCGTGAGGTACTTTTGGAAAGTGTTTGACCCAAGTCTTGTGAGTGAAATTGGGTAGACGGAACATTTGGGGCTCATCGATAGCTGTGCTAGCACGAAGCCACAAGTCATCGTGGCCGAGTTGGCCTTGTTCAAATTGTTGATCACGCTAGATAACTCGCTCTCTCCCAGAAACTCTAACTAAGGCCTGCTCTCCATAGTTGCAGTATAACGCCACAGGTGGGCTCTGCTTGGCTAGCCGCCCTAGTAGACGGGTATCCCCGAATACGAGTGGCCAACTATTATATATATATATATATATTTATATATATATATATATATATATATATATATATATATATGTGTGTGTGTGTGTGTGTGTGTGTGTTTATGTGAAGTTCAGTAACAAATAATACATATATCAACATGATCTTCGAGAACACAAAATCTAACTACTTTGCTGAAGTAGACATGCCTAATAATAATAATCATCATCATCGTCATCATCATCATCATCATCATCAGTCTGTGTGGTTGTAGGGTCACTGCGTAACTGAGTATCTCTTAAGTTTATTACATATATGGGTCGAAGGTCGGAAAATTATTCATTCATGCGTAACGTGACGAGCAAATAGACCCGGCGGGCCCATCCCTCTCCAGTCAAAACCTGAAGGATACGTTGGTTTCATCTGACGGTTACGTTGGTTCAATCTGAGGGAATCCTCAACTTTAGCCATTGACTTCAGTCTAGGAAAATGTAGTGTCATCATCGCATTGACTGCATACATAAATATTAGTTCCGAATACACCATTGTTAGATGACCGTGGATCATATAAGATTAAACTGAACTCCAAAATACAATACATACTTCAATTGATATTGTTATTACAACATAGAAAGCCTACTCCACTTAAAACAATACCATACCAGGTGCCATTTGTATTAAATCATACAGAAATAATCCATTATATTTCAGGGTTATGTAGAAGCTCATAGCTATCTCCATACTCATCACAGTATTCCACGTAAGAACAAACGTGCAAATAAATAAGCTGCTCCATTTTTATGTTTTAAGCATAGTTACTTTATATATGACGTCCAGTTGCATCTCATCTATCCTTGAAGAGCGCGCTTTTGTCGTGTTTTAGTTAAAAAAAACTTCAACATTCTCCCTTTCTATTCTGTTTCTTTCATTTCAGTCCTTTATCTTATTGTTTAAAGTTCGCTTATAGGATTTATTTGTTTTCTCGTTTGGTCTGATCCAATTGAGTCAAATATCTATGGTTTTAACATCAAGGAACCTTTATTGGAATTGATGTGAACCGCAAGGCAAGTTTCGCTATCAACAAGCAGTCGCCATTTTGACTGTTCTTAAAGAAATCTTTTCCTATAACGAAAGTGACAACTGGGAAACGTGAAGCGGTAGAAAAGAATTCAAAGATGTAAGAAATAAATCAAGCAAGAAGCTTAAAATTGGCGGGGAAGGAAAACAAAAGCGTAAAGTGAGGGTCCGGCAACTTAGCTCATAGAACTGAACAGCCAGACTACCCACACACGGTGGGGTGTGGTAAAGAAAAAAAGAAAAGAAAAGGTAAACAGTATTACTTACCTACAGAGTCAATAATTAAATAAATTGGCAGAGGGCGGGAAAAAAGAAAACTTTTATTTTGGTTATGGGTAATTGAATCCTTCCTTGCAAACTTGTCTCATTTCATTTAGGCTAAGAGAAAACTAGTGAGAGATAAACAAACAAACAAATACACACACACACACACACACATATATATATATATATATATATATATATATATATATATAAATATATATATATATACGAGTGTGAGCTGTAAAGTTCTCGTTGGCCAAGAAGAAATTCCAAAATAAACTTTGAAGTTTAGTCAGATTTTGAATGTTTGACTGACTGAAAAATTTTCAGCTCCCCGTTACACACACACACACACACATACACACACTCACACAGACACACACAGACAGACAGACACACACACACACACACACACACATATATATATATATTCGTTGACCAAGAAGAAATTACAAAATAAACTTTGAAGTTTAGTCAGATTTTTGAATGTTTAACGGGCTGAGAAATTATCAGCGCCCCATTACACACACACACATTCACACAGACACACACAGGCACACGCACACAAATACACACACACACACAAACACACACACACACACACACACACACACACACACACATATATATATATATATATATATATTCGTTGACCAAGAAGAAATTACAAAATAAACTTTGAAGTTTAGTCAGATTTTTGAATGTTTAACGGGCTGAGAAATTATCAGCGCCCCATTTATCACATTCACACAGACACACACAGGCACACACACAAAAACACACACACACACAAACACATACACACACACACACAGACATACACACGTATATATATATATATATATATATATATATATATATATATATATATATATATATATATATATATGTCAACACCCAGCGGCAGCAGTCTCTTTAATGCTTAAACGCAATCTTCATAACTTGAAGATCGTTTTTAAGCTTGAAACAGACTGTTACTTCTGGGTGTTAACCTGAATGTCCAATTTTATATTTACATACACTTTATTCCTGATATTGAGCACTTTAACCCATCAATATAGCATACCGTAAAACTATATGTATATATATATATATATGTGTGTTTGTGAGTGTGTGTATGTGTAAACACATAGATAAAATATATAGAGAGCAGAAAATATATAAATAGAATATAAAAAAAAATAAATTAGCAATGAGAACACTCTACCTTAACACTTAATCGGCTGAATTACGACTTACATAAGAAGCTGTAGTAGGAGTGGAAATACTGATTGAAAATGTTTTTCCATTCTTGCATTTCCTTGATTATCTCCCTTTAATTTTTGACACGTTTATTTCACATTTCTCGAGCGCTGAACTGATTCTTAACATACTCATTCTATTCAGTCTTTTCGCATGGCCCTCTATCTTCGTCAATAAGTTTTAGAATAACCACTCTTACTCTCATCAAGGTTCTTTACTTTCCTCTTCTTCTCAAACAAGAACTTTATCTTTTTGTGTAACTCGTATACTGGCATGCATTACAGACTTGCTTTGATGGAAATAGGGACATACCAGGGAACGAAAGAACAGAGAGAGAGAGATAGAGATAGAGATAGATAGATAGATAGAGAGAGAGAGAGAGAGAGAGAGAAGGAGAGAGAGAGCGCCTAGAGAAAGAAAGTAAAAAGAAAGAATTAACTTAGTCATGCATCATGCATAAATTAATAGCGAGATGAAGATGATTGGTGGAGTGTGCGCGATAGAGAAACCTGTTAATTAATTATGACGCTACTGAACGGAATGACAAACACAAACAGATATAAAGCACCCAAATTAGACTACGGAAGCAGTGAAGTTTCAGGGTAAGAATTTCATGCTTTACGGATAAATAAAAAATAATGCTTCAAGAAAGTTGGTTTGATAGTGCCAAAATACATCAAGATTCTCTGGTACCGTTTGATTCCAGACTTGGATGAAGGACAGATTTTTCAGCATAACGAAGCTGCATGTCATAAATCGTTTGCAACACAACAGAGTCTAGTTGATGAAATGTCGCAGTATTGAACGCTTGGCCATCTTATAGCCCTAACGAAAATATCACCGGACAGCGAGAACAGACTGACTTTGTCAGAAGAATCCACTCGGCTATAGAGAATGATATCTTACACTTATGGAGCTGACGAAGGATTTGTATCCACCGCTTCCCAGGCGCATTGAAGCAATTATTCAAGCTAAGAGAAGACACGAAGTCTTAACAGTGTGCAGTAACTTGAAATGAACATTATGTGGCAATATTTAACCTTCGTGTCAGCTAAAAAAACGGTGGTGCCAAAAGAACGGATTTTCTCTTGACACCGATATTATTTTAGCAACTTTCACTCCTCGACAATGTTTATTGTTTTAAAAAAGATTAGAATTTTCATAAAACCTAAACATATGATGAAAGCTAATTTATATACTTTCTTTGTTCTTGAGAATTGACAACAAAAATAAACACTATTTGTTTATTAGATTGTTTATTTAAACTGTTTATTTACCATATTGTTTATTGTAATGGTTAGTAATAACCAATCGATTTGAATTTTATAAAATGGTAAATAATAATGATTTCCCTGTAGTTGGATCACATATTTTAATAATTCAGTAAATATTTGTAACTTTATGAATAAACATTATTTTCATATTTATTTCTTTATAAATTGTTAAATGATAAATATTGCATTTGTTTTAATACAATTGTATTAATTTTTAGAATGTTGTAAATATAACATTATTCTTGTAAATAAATAATCTAATAAATAGTGTTCAATATTTTTGTTGTAAATTCTCAAGAACAAAAGATGTATAAATTCAATTTCATCATATGTTTAGGTTTTATTAAAATTCTAATCATCGTTTTTTAAAACAATAAACATTGCCGAGGAGTGCAGGTTGTTAAAATAATAGCGGTATCAAAGGAAAAACTGTGGTGCGACAAACCGCTTCTTTTTTTTTATGGGAACGAGGGTTGATAATTGCCCAATCTACAATAAATTTTCATTATAGAATTTTTGTATTACGTGTAGTAGTCGTTAACATTTTGACGATCGTCTCGCTTTCTTCCCCTTTCATTCCGATAATATCAACAAGGGTGACAAAGAAGGACAATAGTCCGCATGTAAATGGTATAAATAATGATAAATCAACATCCCATAAAATAAGACAAAAACAACAGAGTGTAGCTGATGAAGATGTCACAATATTGATAGATTAACCAACTTAAATATCCGACTTTAAATATCATCGACTAAATGTGGACAAAACTGATAAGAGTTTCTCAGAAGAATCCACTCAAGCTGACAGAATGAAAAGTAGGATTATTAAGATGATGAAGGATCTGTATCCAGACATATTGGATAGTCCGGAAACAATAACAACGAAAAAGAAAGAATATCCTTGAAGAAACATTGTATTTAAACGTCGCGAAAGTTACGTGTTGAAAAGCAAATAAAAAATCCAGCAATGTTCACGGTCTTGCAAACGATATCTATTCTCAATACTGAGGAGGGTTAATTTTCAATTTCGTTTGAAGGTGTTGGCATCAATTTATATTAAGTCCTACCAGCCATCTCTCTGTAAGTAGAATTATATATTTATTATATAAGATTTGGTCTTTTGTGTTCTTTTTCGTCGTTGTCCATATTTCCCGTCATCCATTGAGATCTAACGAGAAAAGTTTAGCCGTTTCTTTGTTAAACGTGTTTCGACAGTACTTCCTTACAGTAATATTATCTTTTTGTTACCTTTTTTGTTAATGTTTTTTTCTTATTCTCGTTTTAATATATCCATTTCTACGCTTCAATTACATTCTGTATCCCTACAAAATATTTTAAGTACATAAAATAAGCAACAATGTTGTGCATCCGATGTGGTACCTGCAAATTAAGGTAATAGAAACAGCGCGAGAAGTGAATGTAGTATGTACTTTTGTTTGTCGCTATCCTTTATAAACAGTATCCTTTAGGAGCCAGTATGCAAGGAACTACTTCGAAGAAGGCGGTGGAAACTAACTTTTTGTAACTTTTTTCATAGGTGAATTTAGTGAGCTCTTCGAAAAATAGCTCTATCTTGTCAGTCACATTTTCGCAAAATCCCGATCATTGATAATACCTTTTATCCTTCAACTGCAATGCATAATAAGGGGACATTGAATTCCGAAAATTAATCAAACGAGTATCAGGTAAAAAGAAAAATGTACTTATTCTTTAATGTTTTTCTTATAGGCAGAAAGATCTAGCTTGAGAGAGGGGAAAAACAAACACGATATTAGATATAGTCAATATGAGATAGATAGATAAATAAAACCAGAAAGTCCTGTTGAAGGGGAAATATGGTAGAAACATTTATTGTACCAATTTTCCAAGTACAGAGGGTCCGCCAGTCTGTTTGCCTTGACAAAAAGAAAAAAAATGAAAAAAAAAATTGTTATGCATAAGTAGCAGTTTCCGTATCAATTCAGTGGAAGTCACTAACATAACCAAACTGGTGAAAATAATTTTCAATTCTGAATATTTGTTGTGGTGCATTTATTTGATCGCTGTCAACCATCAATTGGTTTACTCGAACGTGGAGAATCGTTTATAGAGAAATCTGTAGCAGGAAAAATCGCAGACAAATTTTGTCACGTTCGATAGTGCCCTATCTATAACCCGCACAAATCTGTTTTGCATTTCAGTCACATTTCTTTTTCTTCAAATAAAAGAAAAGGTTAATATACAGAAAATACTACCAATCGTCTTCTACCTTAAATATTAAAATCAAAAATCTGAATATACGCCAAGTTTGATAATTAAAACAAATAAAAACTAAATGTGACGGTCCTGGACAGCTACGTATTATGGCTCTTGCGAAGATCGAAGAATTATAAAAAGTAGCCGATACAGACAGAATTCTGATATAAAGATCTATGATAATACAAGGTGAGATCAAAATGTAATGGGATTGGTACTATTAAAAGAAAACCACAATACATATCAATTCAGTATTTCATCCCCTTTGAAGTAATCCCCTGCTGAAGCTACACACTTTATCCAGCGTCGTTTTCATTGATGGAAGCATTCCTAGAACTCCTTTTTTTGTGGGGATAGCGAGCAGCTGCCTTGTCACATTCTCTTGGATTTCGTCGACGTCTTGAAATTTTGTTACTTTCAGGTAGGATTTGATTTTTGAGGAGGAGAAAGTCGCAAGGCGATTATGATAGTTGTCGGATTTAGGGAAAGTTGAGCTAGCCAAAAATCTGATGCAAGGTCACTCATGAAGCCTTTGTGATTTTGGTGAGATGATCACATTCTACACACTTTCCTTCCTATAAGCATCGGAAGTGAGTGACAACGTTATGTGCATGCGCGAGAGATTTCAATGAGTGCCGCGCGGCTTCACTCTGTGTACTTCAGTTCCGTTACCATAGCAACAGACCCAATAATTTTGATCAGACCTCGTATATTCTTTTCTTAGATTCAATACCATTTTCATCGTTTTCCCCCGACTATCAATTTTCTTTTATTCTCAGATCGTGGTACCAAGATTTATTTTTTCCTAACTTCTTTCTCTATTATTTTTTTTCTTTCTCTCTTTTTGATTTATTTTCTTTCACTTTCTTTATCTCTGTTATTTCTCTTTAATTTAACTTTCTTTCTTTTTCTGGATATTTTTTTTTGTACTTCCCTCTATAATTTTCTTTATTTCTTTCTTTTAACTTTCTCTCTTTGGCGTTCTTTATGACATTCACTTTTATTTATTACCATTTTAAAAAACAAAAAACAAACTTTCTCTTTGATTTTGTTTTGTCTTTCTGTTGATTTCTGGAGAATTTGCTTTTTCTCGTTCTTTTCTTGTTTAAGATTCGTCTTTTATAAATTTCCTCTCCTTTTGACTTTTTCTTTAATTTCCAACGGAAGATTGCACGTATTTACTATTATTTCCTAAGTACACTATAATATATGGACTCTAGTATTGGTAACCGAACGCCTCACTACGCGGCATTGGTACCAAGATAAAGACTATTAAAAACACGTATTTTCCTCATCGTCACAATCAATTACATTTTATTGACTCTGAATCTACTTGCGTGGCTTTCTTAGTTCGTTTTCAAGACCAGACCATCATTATTATTTCCTACCATTAAGGAAAAGTTTTTATCTCATCTGTTAAAGATCTTAAATTTTAAATTTATCATTGAGTTATTGTTTTACCCATTAAGAACTGTGGATTTTTCAAGTATTGAGAAACTACTGGATGAAATTTAATTTGGGCCCGAAACCGAACCACGAAGTATAAGAATAACCAAAAGTCGACAAGTTTTAAAATTAAGGTTGATAACACACACACACACACACACACACACACACACACACACACACACACACACACACACACACACACACACACACAAATAGAATCATCAGCTCGTTAAATTCTAACATTGGGTGACCTATATATGCGAACATGTACTATAAGTAAGCTAACTTTATTAAGTAAGAATACATTGAAGTCCCAGGCATGACCACTTGCCGATATATTATCTCTGCAGAAGTTGGGTAAATTTTACTATTTCTGAGCAACAAGGGCCGTTGACATACACACCCTTTGCTCATCTAACCCCTCATTATATCTCCATGATTGTCGTTGTTGTCACTGCTGTTACCACCACTGTCTATAGACACTGAGTCAAGGTGTTCTACAGGGCGTTCGTTATCGTAAATCATCATCATCATCATCATCATCATCATCATCATCATCATCATCATCATCATCAATTCCGAGCACTACTTCAATGCTCATTAGGATCACCCACGTCCTTTTCTCTTCTTAACAGATTGATTGATTATCGACTATCTTGATCTATATTTATACAGACACAAGACGTTTCGAATTATTCGCAGACATATATAAAATAAATAAAATAAAATAAGAAAAGACACAGCCATTTGATTTAAATTATTCCTAAAGTAACAGAATGGTTTTACTTTGAATATTCGGTTCAAGCTAATTTATGGACTCTATAACTGAGGTACAAGTTTTTACCAATTTATTTGTATTACGGCGATTAGATACCGGAGCGTTGTCCAAATCAACAGGCCATACAGGTAGAGCAGGTTAATCGTAGTTCTGTAGTTAACACACTGATCTACATTAGTAAGAAGGATTAGATTAGAAAATCTGGCTTTGTGTCATGTAGACTGTTTGAAAAGTTCTTATACTAGACAGTTGAGCTAAACTCTTAGTACTACATAAGCACGCGATTACTGACTTATTAAACAGAAAAAATACAACTACCTCATATTTTAAACCTCTATTTTTACAAGAGTCAAATCAAACCATGAGTGGAGTATTACTGTCATGTCTAGGCTGCCCACTCCTCACTGTCCAGCCATAACAGATTTCAAAAACGATTGCGTGGCCTTGTGGGTGATGAACTATTCTCCAACCTGCAACTCTTAAAACACTGAGAAAACATTTCTAGCTTTTCACTACTCTCTCTTTATTACTATGATGTTCGAACGTGTTACATTCCTTAGTTTCACCAGCTCAGACCGTCACAAATAGGAATCGCTATCAAATATTCACGTTAGCAAACGAGCTCTACTCAGATTCATTCCCTTAACTGTTGCTGTGTGGAACAGACTCCCAAGAGAATACTTCTCTGACAATTACAATCTTTGTATCTTTAAGTCCAGGGTCAATCGATATCTATCCTACAAGTCCTTATAATATATATTCCTCCTTTCCCCTACTTTACAAAAAATCTCGCTCATTCACACTCTATCTTGAGTAAACCTTGGGCCTTGTATTGGGCAAATTATAAGAAATGATACCACACTGCCATGAAAACATGTAGTTGGATAAGCTATCAACAAGATAAACAGTAAAGGAAATGTGCCTGTCTTTAATGTAAAATGATCCTGTTGAATCAGTTTTCGTTGTTGTTATTTATACAGCAACTACAACTACTACAGCTAATATATATATATATATATATATATATATATATATATATATATATATATATATATATATATATATATATAGGTTTATTATTTTATCTCGACCACTATTTTATTAACACCAGCATTGAATGTGCGATATTGTGTATATTTCGGCATCAAACTTTCTTTCAAGCATATATCATTAAATATGGCAGATAAGGAAGATTTAATTAATTTTTTCTTTTTCCAGCATCCTTATGCTTTTCTGTTTTGTAGAATTAAAGGAGTGCATAATTTTTAATCAAAGAAATATATATATATATATTATATATATATATATATATATATATATATATATATATATAGTGGCCAAAAAAAAATTGACATCACATTTTAGTCTAATAACATGACAAAATCTGTAAAAACTAGGTGGAATATTTAATGCTTTCTTTTTTTCAGGATGAAGAATGACGCTTACCGGAAATGAAAAGGCATTTTGTGTGTCAGAATATGCTCAAACACAGTCAAACAATAGCGTGCAGCATGAATTTTCGAGAAAATTCCAGAAAAAATGCATCAACTGGAAAGCAGGTTTGAACATAGCACAAAAAATTCAAAGTCACTGGAGAATGTTACGCAAGACATGCTACAGCGTGTTTGGCAGGAGATGGACTGCCGACTTGACCTTTGTGGTGTGCATATTGAACATTTGCGAAGCTTTGTGAAATCGGTTATAAAATCTACATTCTTTTGAATATCTTGTTAGAATTTTGAAAAATAAATCTTATTTTTCAAAATTGAGCCTATTTAATTTCGTTTGCCTGGGGCATGTAGTTACTCAGCTATTAGCATTTTAAATTATGTCAATTTTGGCGTGGACAACCTGTATATATATATATATATATATATATATATATATATATATATTATTATTAGTATTAGTAGTAATCTTATAAGTATAAGAAATTATACTCGTTCGGACAACCTTCGGTGTCTTGATTTGCAAATAAACAAATCAATGCCAAAAGGAAAAAAAAAGAACATGTACGTTAGCCGAAAATAATCAATACGCTTAGGTGAAACCTTGGTAGATTTGTCTGGCTCTCTAGGTTTAACTATATATATATATATATATATATATATATATATATATATATATATATATATATATATATATATATAGTTGGATTGATGTGAGTTTTTGACCCTGGGTTTCACGCTATTTGCGATCGTCAAACAAAACATATATACATACATTTTACATGCATACATATATATATATATATATATATATATATATATATATATATATATATATATATATATATATTCCCAGTTTGCCTCTCTGTATAGGGTGGCTAGATAATCCCCTACTGCAGACATTTGCTCAAGTACATGTGTTTCTTTGGTTTATACTCGGGGGTGCCTAAGTTATAGTTTCTGAAAGGGATCGCATAATCTGGTATAATCTGGCGTGATCAGTAGTTGAACAAGAACAGTACGCTCAAATTCTCAGTCTCAATGACTTGTGATTTCCATCGAAAGCTTTCAAACAGTTCTGTCTACCAAATTTTACTCACAAGGGTTGGATCAACCCGTGGCGTTGTTTTCAGTCACTTCGCAACTACAGAATATGAGAATAAAAACACTATTAATGAGAGAGAAGAATAAAAGGTATCTGTCTATATTTCTGAGATGAGGTATTATGTACACTTTTTACATTATTCGAACTATTGATCTCATCTTTGTCGCCATATTTATTATAACGTTTCGGTCGTTGTACGTTCCGGCCTTCTTCAGATGGTTGCAATGTCGAACTTAATCCTTTATTTCGCTCACTGGGGTAGACTGTTCTAGTTCCACGTGCCATGTTTAATGGGTGTCAGTTATCAGTTATCTCCTGTTAATTCCCCTCTCCAAGTTCTCCACCAGGTATTGAACTCACACTATTTGAGTCCTGTCACTGGATCTAACTAACGCCTTTATCCACTGTGCCACGTGTCCTTTGAGAATAAACGAAGTGAAATTAAGAAAACAAAAGATAACGATTAACATTGCATTTAAATTTTTAAAAATCGAGTTTGACTAGGAAGCAAGAAATTGGAAGTTCAACAAGCGAGACGTGCAATAGAAGAAACTGTTAACATATTGTATTAGGGTGTTCGTTTTATCAGAAAACATATAAAACACGTAGGTTTATTTAAATATTATTTATAAAAAATGTAACCACTATTTTAAACGGCTGCTGTTCAACGCTTAATTCGATTTCACCTTTGAAGAAATCTGGATTATTCTCTGAAAAAGTTTGAACGATTGTTTTCAAATTCTTTGTTTCTGACTATATTCCCACCGAGATTGACATGCTCATGTGGAAAGATGTGCTAAAATATGCGCGGCCTAATTATCCATCAGGCAAAAGTGAAGTGTCAGGTGCAGTCGAACCAGCAGAAGCGTGCAGGAGTTTCTCCTGGTGAGACGCAGGACGTGCAGGGCAGGGAAGCTCACCACAGTGCCCAGTCCCTCCAAGCAGAGGTTCAAGTGGAGCCTGATACTATCTGTAGTAATCCGTAGCTGTTAAATCCGGTGTGTATGGAGAATGGGAATTTTTTCTTTGTGTCCTTTCATTGTCATTTTCTGTTTAACAAAGTAAGAGCCTTTCGACGTAATATTCATTTTACTCGATCATCTTGCTCGCTATAACGGTCTGCAGTGGTGTTCTTTCAATGTTCCACTAGCTCGTAATGGACGACACTTTTCCCATTCCATCAGATACAAAGCAAGGACTTCTGTGGATAGAGTCCTGGTTTCTCATTTTGTGATAACTACTGTCTTTTTCGTTTTCTGTTAATATGTGGGACGCGCGGATGGTGTAATGCATAGTGACTTTGAATGAGAAATCAGAAAGTCGAGTTCAAATTCCAGTTGCGTTCGTTACATTCATTTACGCACAAATACTCTTGGAAAATGTATGAATCCATCTTTTCCACTCACCTATGGGTTAAGTAGTTGGACTTGCATCTGGAAAAATGATTGTTAATCTCCAAAAACGTTAATACAATATACATTCATAAAAAAATTCTTACACTACAAAAATATGCCTTGGCTTTAAATAACCCATAAAGTGTTGATAAGTCGTAAACAACGAATAAATCGATAAAAACTGTTAACATGTAAAACCCATTTTTCATCAGCTGTAACAATGCGATGCAAAAATGACAGGTTGGCATTGCTGGCTAAAAGACTTCTGCAGATGGTGGAACGTTGTATTCTGTCCTTAAGTAAAAGCTGATGAGGAACCAAAATTTCGTCTTTCTTTTTCCCAATTAAACCCTGAAATGTAATTTGAACGACGCATTTTCAGATAAAAGAAATGATAAACTAATTCTGGAAGCAGTTTTACATCATTTAATGTTGGCTTTACCTCGGTTGGTTGACTCATAATTCATAGAAGTGAAATACATAATTACTTTTAGAACATGTTATTTGTCGTGGCCTGAAAAGTGGCTGATAGTAGTTACGTAATCTTCACTGGTGTTAGAAAGCCGTGTTCAAGCCCACCTAAAAGACAATATATCTAATAATGATTTTATAGACCAACAGGCTCCTTAGAACGTTGGAGTAACACAGTCTATTGTGTCTCGTTTCACCATTTGCTATGTTAATCTAAGTTTAGAAAATATATTGTCATGGGTGCGTGCGTGTGTGTGTGTGTGTGTGTGTCTGTGTGTGTGTGTGCGCCTGTAACGGTAATTTTTTAATTCTCTGTAGATGTCTTATGTATGTGGGTTAGCGCCAACGCCCTGTTGACTTCACCTGAGACCCTGCTATCTTGGACACAGACGTTCCATCTGGCAACATCTCTGCTTGAACAATTTGGAAAGGAAATGTAAGGCTTGTCCAACCTTGGAACAGTTTATCCTTTAGTTTCCTTTCGGCTGTTTGGAACTTCCTTCAGCGTAGCTTATCTGTTTTGTCAGTCGGCGGGCTGAACGAACACGTGAATTTCGACAGCCGAATGGGAGTGTCTCCCTAGTTGTTTACAATCGTCATGAAAAATATTAACTTTTGTTTCTATTTTGCTTTTCAACATCCGTTCTATCTTAAGGCATTGAGATTTAAAGTTTAACTAGGCGGTAACCAGTCACGCTTGATAACTTATAACAGACCATCAATAAGCGATGAGTTTCAGGATAAGAGGTAAATTGATGCATAGTAAGATGATTTTTTTTCTTTTCTTGTGTGCCATGCGTGATTTATGCTTGAGCGATTATATCTCTTTCGATTACTGATTGCTTTGACAGAAGAATTCCGTCAGTAGACTGCCGTTAATTTCTGCGGTACTGTTTGCCAACCAAGGCTATAGGATCTAGTCTATTTTTCTTAATTAATCCAGATCTGGGTGGGAGAAGAAAAGATGGATTCATACCTTTCTCAAGGGTATTTGCGCGTAAGTGGATGTAACGAAATCGAACTCTGCTCTCCAAATTCTTATTCGGAGCCGCACATCCAAAATGCCGAGAAGATGCAAGGTTCAAATTTCTTTTGTTGATATCAATAAGTAAGTTCATGAATTAGAAAATTGATCAGACTTATTTCCTCACACGGTGTATCGAAAGTAACAGTGAAAAATAAAGCAAGAAAAGATATTTTCCGCAGACTTAACCCATTACCTATTTAGGGATCTGTTAAAATTTAACTCACTACATGTTATTCCTTGTATTTACATTGAATGTCTTACATACATTGCATTTGCAGTGGTATATTTTACAACACTTAGGAAGAGGTCGAGGAGGTTCGCCTGATGTTCCGTCGAGCCCGGGACTCGGATAGACTCTCCGATGATTTGGGTTAATTTATATGCGATGCAGAAGACTCTGCAATATCTGTCTTCAACATCGGTTTTGTTTGGAGCGGACTAGCTATACTTTATGGATGATATTGAAGTCACCACAGATATGAAAGTTGGCCGAGGGGAAGTGAATGTTTTTATTATTAGCCGTAAGAAACACTTTCTGTCGTAATTTTACATTTCACGAGTAGAAAAATAATGACTATTTTGAAAAATATTTTTTTTTATTATTTCTAATCGATAATATTTGTTGATGTTTTTTGATGTTTTATACACATATATTTGATGTTCTAGTTTCTATAAAAACGTCAATAGTAAGTACTGGAATTAAACATAAAGAATAAATAAACTCCTAAGACACCTGTCAGGGTAAAAAAATGCGCATTAAAAAAAATTGGCAGTTAATGGGTTAAATATCAATAATGTTTTAAGTTGAGTCAAAAGTTCCAGGCCTTTTCTTGATAAAATTTTTTATTTACATGCTTTCGTAGAATCATTATTGTTGTCGGCTAAGGTAAACTTTCAGTTAAATTGTGCATGCCATCATTAAGACAAAGAATTCCGAAAAGAAAAAAAGGAATATTCAAGTGATTATTCATCCATACTAGATGCACAATTACTTTAATAAGACTTTCGATAGTCAAGGCCAGTAGAAGCTAATTTCACAGTTTGTAAATAAAGAGGGATCTCTACTCAAAAAGTGTATCCTTTAAAATAACGTTTATAGATATAACACACACACATACACACATACATACATATATATATATATATATATATATATGTATGTGTGTATGTGTGTGTTATATATATATATATATCTCATGTATGTGTGTGTGTTATATATATATATATATCTCATTAAATGCGACAGACAAGGTACTGCGATTAAGCTTTTTTAAAAATTTTTCTTGTGTTCGAACAAGTGTTTTCTGGACACAGGGCGGGTAGAAACTGTCCAAATATTCTGTAATTCCGATCGCTTTCGTCTATAACTTTAGCCATTTGGGCACCTCGAGGCGGTGTAAAGTTTAGCAATCTTGTCTCACTAGAACAATTACGACTGAGTAGTGAGTTCGATCCTCACTGGGTACCCCCTACTTCCGGCCTTGTGCCACATCTAAGCAACACTTGGAAGATCACTATAACTTTAGCCATTATCAAGGAAGATTTTACTTTTTAACTGGATGTATGGGTTGTGTGAATGTATCTAGAGTTAGAGGGATGTTTTATTTTCCGAACACAGTCAACACATTGTGGCCGTGTTTGTAGTTAATCATATTGAGTGTTGGCGTTTTCTTTTTTATTATTAAGGCTTCCATTATTTCTAATCTTTTTTTACATGTGGATGAAGTTATTACGCTTGTACTTTCTACTAGTGTGTTTCGAATGGAGTCTGGTAGTTTTGTGTGTGTTTAGGCACAGATGTTTACAAATGTTCTGAGTATATTCTTAGATCATTTATGTAGATAAAAAAGAGAGTTAGTTCGAGGAGTAAACCCGGGGGACGTCTGCGTTGACAGCTAGAGCTCCAGAGGACTGGCTATTAAGAAGAATTTTATGGCCGAGAAGAACCTTCCAGTTATCCCATAACTTTTTTTTTTTAGTAGTAAGCCTTTGTGCTAAACCTTATCGAGTGCCTTTGAGATATTTAATGCTATAGACCTTGATGTGTGTTTGTCGTCAAGAGCCTCACTGATTCTGTGAATGATGGTAGTTATGACATCGGTAGTGGATCGAGCCGATTGAAACCCATACTGCTCGTCGCTGAAGAGGTGGTTTTCTAAGTGCTCGACGACCTTCTTATTGATTATGGCCTCAAAAAGCTTACTGATGATACTGATGGATCTGTACTAAGAGGGAGAAGATCTCATGCCTGCGCTCTTGAAAACTGGGCATATCCTTGATACTTTCCTCAGGCTTGGGAAGGCTTTCTGCTTCAAGCAGCGGTTGAATAACTTTGCCGGGATCGAGGATAATTCCAAGTTAATATTCTTAATGACAACCACTGAAATTTTGTCTGGATCATTGGCTTTCTTAGAGTTAAGGCCTTTGATAATCTAGAGACTTCTTGTACTGTGATGGTAATGTCACTGAGATTGTGCTCAGGTAAGTGTGAGAACTTGAGGAAGGGATGGTCTTTGTCATCTAATGTTGAGTTAGAGGCAAAGATGGAGGTGAAGACTTTCGCCTAATCCGTCGAGGAAGTTATGACCTCGGGGTCATTTATAATTGTGGGCACAGCCGCTTTACCTCTGTTCATGATTTGGTTGGTGATCTTCCGTGGAGTAGCCATACTTTATGGATGATATTGAAGTCACCACAGATACGAAAGTTGGCCGAGGGGAATTGAATGAAGATATTATCAATTTTCTCAGATATTCAGTCGAAGAGGTCGGTAGAGAGCAAAAACTAACGTGGTATTATGGATAAGTGCCAGGAGGAAGCATAAGGGAGGTCGGGTTTCTCGTTTTTTTTGCGTCCCTGCCGTAGGGAAACTTGTCCTTGATGTAGGCTCCGAGTCCGTGGCCGTGACGATTTAGTTGGTCATGTTTAGCTATAAGAGGTGAGTAGTCCGGAACTGTCAGCTCCACCAGAGCGCTTGAAGCGTTGATATATGCCAGTTGCTACACACACACACACACACACACACACACACACACACACACACACATATATATATATATATATATATATATATATATATATATATATATATATATATATATGTATGTATGTGTAAAGGCAAAAGACAATAGGAAAACTGTAATATTAGTCAACGCGTTTCGTCTAATGTGAACTTTTTCAAGGCATAAGCGAAATGAATTTATTAAAACAAAGTAACTATTAACAACAAAGCAAAATGTCCTTAGCAACTGGAAGAATTTAGAAAACGCTATTGTATTCATAATTCATATTTCTCAATATACACTTGGGGAAGGTATAAAATCCTCTTCTTCTCCCCCCTGCTATGGGTAAATAGTGGGGAAGACCGGGTTATATAGCCTTGGATAGCAAAGAAAGAAATGGCAACCTACTGCGGGAAAAAATCTGCCTCGTCAGTCATGTATCGAAATATGCATGATCGCCTAAGCGTGTATCCCGCATGGCACATAACTGACTCTCTGATTCAGTATTCACTAACCGAGCAGCTAGTGCTGAGTTACGCTTTTCTTCGCTAAGCGGCTATTGGACTGGGATCAAAATGTAGTATCTGATTTCTTCATCTTTAACGATAATATTAACCGTTTCTTTATAAGGAAACTTTCATTGATTGTGAGCCAGTGATAATTTCGGTTGAAATTTCTAAAATCTTTCTCTTAAAACAATCTTTCAGGAAAATAGATTACTAAGGGTCCAGTAACTGTTATCGCCATTTCCTTTATTTATGGGGTCTTCTTTCCTAACCTTTGCCTTGCATAATCTATAAAACATTTGGTACTATACGTCGAAAGGAAATGTTTGAACTGCAAGGTAAACTGAATTTGGGAAAATCGAAAATTCGATGTTTTAATTTTTTTAATTATTTTTATCGAAGTTTGATATAAAGTAAATATCAATTTTACGTGTAACTTTTTTCCCGTGCCTTTCTTTGTCTGTCTGTAACTTCTCTCACATTAAAGCAAACAAATATATAAAACTAAGTAGTCAGTGCTACCGTGATTCTGACATTCGACTTGGAAGTAAAAAAAAAAAGACGAAAAAAAAGAAAAAAGAAATAAAACTTAAACAACAAAAATATAACATAAACATTACATAATTCTGTAAAAATTTACTTGTAGATACGAAGTTAGGCACCGTTACTACACTGATTTGAAGTAGAGGCCCCCAAGAAAGGATACTCCGATCAACGGTAGAGCGTGCAGATAGTACACTGGCCCAAGGTTGAATGCTGATCCATTAATAAATAATCCCGCTATTATGCTAAAATTAAATGACGTCCAATAATGTGCATCAACTTGCCAGAAAAAAGTTACAAATTTTCCAAAAATACCGAAGCCAATATTCAAACACAGATAAAAGCGATGGCATCTAATATTGATTTTCTAGATAGGCAGCCGTTACCCATATGAAGATTATATTTCTATCTATTATTATCAGCCATTTGACCTTATAGGAAAGTAGAGAAAGAACGTTTTGATTTAAACAATAATAAAATAGTACATGTATATTAATATACGAGTCTTTGATAGCCAATGAATGAACATTAGTAAAAAGCAAAGGTAATCAAATCTATTATAGCTGACCATTAGCTTCTCTAGTTCGATGTTCCCGGGAATTGTCTATAATTGTAGTCTTGTACCAGACTAAGATGCGCTTAGTAAAAAGTATTGAATGGACGTCTGTTTTATAAATCAGTGTTTAAGGAAGATATGTTTAGCGTTTTTCGTGTGTCTTCTTTGAAAAGACCAATTCCCATCTGGCACCGACTCTCCGTATTGCTCATGAAAATGGCTTTTAAATCAGTCAGCCACTTTTGGAATTTAAATGGAAGAACAAGAAGCTAAGTACTTTTCTGACCAAATGTTTTTTGAGAATGTAAAAGAAATATTGGCACAGGCACTTATCCCTGTCTCTCTTTGTGTATGTGTGTGTTTAAGTATATATACTCGGCTTTGAATAGACAACTCTTGTTTTGTTTTTAACATCTGCAGATCTAGAAATCAATATACACACACAAGCACACACACACATATATATATGTATATATTTCTGAGGAATTAATGCATTTATTTTGTAATTCGTCATTATGTTTTATTAATCGAAACGTTATTTCAGCCTTCGCATTCCAAAGACCTAATAAAGAAAATGTACTCTCATACACAATACAAACAGGCTTTTTTACTAATCTAGTTTTTATTTTATATTTAAACAATATATACACTACAGTTCAAAAGTTTGAGGACACCCCTGGTATTTTTAAAAAATTGTCCCAAAAAGTAGATGCTCTGTACTTTAAATAAAAGAAAAATTATTATATATCGTTAAAAAAGTGAGACATGATTTTTTATAAGAAAGTTTTTCATGAAAAAAAGCATTTTATGATTCAATTTTGCTCTCCAGAAAATATCCTCTTTTAAGCATACAGCGTAAAAGTAATCTAAATAGATGAATTGTAGCAAAAAAAAGAAAATAAAAAAAAGCTATCATTAACGACAAAAAGCATATAAAAGAAAACATAGGACAAAAGATCATGATAATGAAAAAAAACAGGGTAAAACTGATATAGATATATATATGATATATATATATATATATATATATATATATATATATATATATATATATATATATATATATAATCACGAAAAAACAAAATACAAGTGAATTCTAAAGAAAAAAGAAATATGTTCGTTGATCAATTTTTTTAAGCAACAATCCCAAATATACAACAAAAGACAATAAAATTCTTTGGTTTTTAATAGTTTGATGTTACATTAATGGAAAGAGAAAGTTGATTATAAATCTATGGAATACAGAATAGCGAAAATTATATGATTTTACTAAATGTCCACCTATTATGAAATATAAGAAAAAATAAATATTCCAACATTAGCAGTATAACCCGTCTTTAAGCGGCTAATTCATTACTGGGAATTTTTGCCGTTCAATTGGAGCTGTTTAAGTTTAAAGTCAGCCCACCCGAAAATCAATATTAGTAACAACAACTGGGTGCAACTGAGGCACATCCCCAAATGGGTTGGGGGTAAAAATTTGAAGGGAGGGGGGGGTGGACATGAAAAGGGCCATTTTTGCATTCTCAATCTTGCAAGAAAAGAACGTCTTCCATGGAGCATCATAATAATAATATACAATAATTTTTATTTATAATATAATTTTCTTTTAATAATTCTAATAATCTTTTGCATTAGATTTCAACTCTCTAAATTGATTGTACGCTGCTTTTTACAGATATTAAATTTTGCCTTTGATTCGCAAAGTGTAAAAAAATCAGTTTTTTTGTATTTTTCACTTTCAAGGCTGTAATTTTTTTCAAACCAATTTGGACTCAAAACCGGAACTGAAGAATTAACTATCAAACAAAATAAATTCCAACGAAATCGGATGAAAACTGTGGAAATGCATAAACAACATCCGATCACACACACACACACACACTGATTAAGACACAGCGGTGTTACAAGATTGGTCTGACGAAAGCCCTGGTTTAATTTAACGAATTTATAATAGAAAGACAAAGAACTCGCAAAGGCTTTAGGTTAAAACATTCCTGATGAAACAATTTTTAAATTGTATTTTTCCAGCCTACGTCAAGTTGAACCCTAAGTTCTAACGATGGTAGCTATATTGAACAATTATGACTTTTAATCTTAAATATATAAATGCAATTTTAGTTTTTCCCCATCAGTAAAAGCAATAACTTCTGCGTTTTCTTGAATGTCTCAGAATCCTTATTTTCAGTATCATATTCAGGGTTGCATCTTTCTTCGTACTGGGTCCATGTGAATGTGACTATTTGCATTACAGTCATGAATGACCACAGATAATACTCCTGAAAGTACATTGTAAAATTAAACTTTTAATTAATTACCTTTTTGATCAGGTGATTCCGTACTTCTACTCAGCATATATATATATATATATATATATATATATATATATATATATATGTTTTGAACAATAAAAAATATTAACAAATTAAAATCTTTAGACACACTGGGTTGTAGATTAATATTCTTTCGTTTTTTTATTATTATTTCATTTAGATTCCTCGACTAGTCTCGACCAAAATGGCCATCATCGGGAGGAGAAATATTGCTGGTAGCAGTAAACTACAGAAATGAATGTTTTGCTGGAGAAAATGAACTTTTGTCTGTAGTTTTCATTGTTTTTTTTATTTTTTTATCTTTTTAACATGAATCTTTTAACAATCCTTGTGTTGGTCAAACAGTCTCTTTTAAGTTGTTATTTGAGATAAGAGCTGGATAGATACATGCTGCTCAGAATTCTCTGGTCAGTTTGACAGTTTTATTGGACCTGGTGATATATATATATATATATATATATATATATATATATATATATATATATATATATATTGTAATTGTTCTGATGAACTTTCTGCTTTGGTACCTAGACTTTATGAATTTTAGAGCTGTATAAGATTGGTGGCAAGGTCTAATCCTTTTACAGTTTAAACTCCTCAAGATGTAACGGTAAGTTCTATGCTACCAGTTTATTCTATCGTACTTCTTGCTTGTGGGACTTTCTTCCGGCTTCTTGCTTCCCAGTCAACTTTGATTTTCAAAAATTTAAATGCAGTCTCAATTGTTATCTTCTGTCTTCTTAATTCTTGTTCTTTTATTGTACCCTCTCCTTAATAGTAGTTTTTCTCATATTCTGTAACACTCAGTAACCCCTTGCATCCTAGTGAGTTTATTGCAGTGAAATTTATATATATATATATATATATATATATATATATATATATTATTATTTTTGCAATGAAATTTATATATATATATATATATATATATATATATATTATTGTTTGCAATGAAATTTATATATATATATATATATATATATATATATATTATTGTTTGCAGTGAAATTTATATATATATATATATATATATATATATATATATATATATATATATATAGAATAAGATAATCCTAATGATCCTTTAGGTGAAACCTAGGTAGGTTTGCCTGGCTCCTTAGGATTATCTTATCTTAGGTTTGCTCTACTTAGTGTATTGAGCACTTTACTTTTAGGCAATATACGGTCCATCAAGATCTGGCAGTGTCTGCGGCATCATCGGATGGCAAAAATCTGATCAAAGACCAGACGTAATTAAAAACCCAGTTGGAACACTTCAGAAAATTGCTCAACAGACCTTTGAAAGTTGATTCAACGGCTTTGTGCCGCCCACCTCAGCAGTCAGTATAGTTTGTGAAAGACTTATCGTCCTCTGTGACGGAAATCAGGAAAGCCATTTTGCAGAGAAATTCAGACAGAGCATTAGGAAGAAATGGAATCCTTGCTGAGATATATAAAGCAGCAGCCACCAACGCCATTGAAATACCTGATGACTTTTGTGATGACCAGATTATCTCTCTATACAAGAACAAATGAAATGAAGCAGACTGTGGAAACCACAAGCGCATCTCACTCCTTTCCATTGCTGGAATGATCTTGGTACAAGTCACCTTCAATAGACTCATCGCTGTCTCCGAACATAACCTCTCAGAGGGGAAATGTGACTTCAGACCATATATAAACACCTTAGATATGATCTCAGCCATAAGACAACTACAAAAAATTTTATTGAGCAAAACAAATCATCAATCTGTCAAAAGCCTTTGGCAATATTAATAGGAAGGCTCTTTGGACTATCCTTGAGCTCATCGGATGCCCACAGAATTTTGTAATGCTCATCCAGCTCTTTCACAATGATATGATCACCTAGGTTCTCACTGATGGTGACATGAAAGAGCCTTTTGAAAAAAGCAACGGCATGAAACAATCCTGTGTCCTAGCCCCAGTCCTTTTCAATATCTTCACGTGCATGCTGTCTAATCAATTTCACGGTCAGGGGTTGTCAAACGAGGTCCGAGCGACTCCCTAAGGGTCGTTGAGGAGTTTCAGGGTGTCGATGATAGTCAAGTGGTCAAATAAGGGTCGGTGTGAGGATGACACTGAGCTAAATTTTAGTTATTGTACATGTATGTTGTATTCTTCGGTGCAGATGAAAGAAAGACAATGAGCTCGACGATCAACAGAATCAACAGAATCAAAAGCCTTATTTACATCTATTAAAGTAGCTTTTAATTTACTTTGATGAGACTTATTTAATGCTATATTGAGCATTGCTTGTCCTTTTTTAATTGTTTTTTTGTAGAAAATTCTGAGCTTGAAGTCGCGTGGGGTACATTTCGCATTTGATCCTAATTTTTTTACTTTTCATACACTTTAGTTAACACTTTAATTGCCAACATTTGTGCCAGTTTTATGGTTCAAATATATTTTAAACGGTGGTCACTGGGAAAAGAAGAGAAACAAAAAGGTGTGTCTCCGGTCGAAGAAGTTTGACGACTCCTGGTCTAGAGGAAGGAATCTATATTCAATATCATCTGGATTGCTCTCCTTTGACCATCATTATCACGGTGCCAAAACAAAGATTTGTCAACATCTCCTCCAGAAGGAGGCGGCTCTTTACTGATGATTGCGTCCTCATGGCTCATGAAGAAATTGAACTGCAGCTGATGCTTGGACAATTCTTCATGGCTTCAAAAATGTTTGACCTGACAATCAGTCTCGGCATGACTGAAGTGCTTTATCAACTTGCACCAAACATCAATCCATCTGCGCCAGCTATCACCATAGATAGAATCCAGCTTGCAAACATCAATACATCAAAACATCATCTCTAGATTTTTACTGCATTCAGAACTGCACGCAATCGCAACAAGAAAGTTCTGGAAAATTCAAAGTATGCAAAAACGGTCCAGGCCAAGTTTGAAAACAAACAAATTGGATCCAGAGAGTTCTTGAAGATCACCAACCAAATTATAAATAAAGCGTCCGTGTCCACTAATATAAATGGCCCCGAAGTAATATCTTCGTTGTGAGATAAAGCGAAACTCTTCGCCTCAATCTTTGCCTCCAACTCAACATTAAAAGAAAATAGACATCCTTTTCACGACTTACTCCTGTTTACTTTACATAATCTGCCTAAGATATTGGAACGAATCGTCCTCAACAGACTGATCATTGTATTCGAACAGAACCTCTCAGATGGGCAACGTGGCTTCAGAGTTTGCAGAAACACCATAGAAAGAAAGAAAGACAGCTCTGGAAAATGAAGAATCTCTCGTCTGATCTCATTAGGGGGGGGGGTTATGGCTGGTCACAGTCAATGCCTCGAAAACAAACTAGTGACCTTTCACCATCGTCGATCGGACCCAGAACTTTCACCACTTGTGATGAACGGATATTCTCTCAAAGAGGCCCCGTGCCTTGAGAGCCTATTGGGATTTAAACTCAACGCAGACCTCAAGTGGAAATCGTAAATACGATTGATCGCTAAAGATAGTGGGAAAATGGTTGGTTCCTCTGTATTTACTCCAGTAAGTACCTCACTTCTTTCGCTACTTTTACAGGAGCCAGACCAAGCCGAAAATGGAATAGTGCTACCATATATAGGTGGGAGCCGCTCAGCCTTCACTTCTCACTCTAAAAATCTAAAAGCATCTCCGTGTCCTTGTGGGTGATGAATTATTTTCCACCCTACAACCCCTTTCTCACAGACGAGACGTCGCAAGCCTCTCGCTGCTCTATCGCTATTTCCTTGGAAATTGTTCAGATGAACTAATACTACTTACTTCTACCAGTCCTAACTTTAACGACTGACCCTCCATGTCACGCACATTGTAGTGAACCACCCTTATTCGCTTCATATTCCCCTGTTGAGATGCATATTCCACTCCAGCAGCTTCTTTCCACGAACAACCTGCCTTGTGGAACCGTCAATCAGGAAGTTCTTTCTCTGATAACTATAATCTTAACCTGTTTAAATTTAGGCTTAGCTGTTATCTATTCCAGATATCTGCATAAGCTATGCCTCTAACTCTGTAACCTTCTACCTGGCCTTATACAGGCTAAACACCACTGTAAAATAACAAACAGTAAAGCAGACATTGGGGAGACTATAACAAAGTAGTAAAGCAGTACAATATACTACAGTCATTGAAATTTTGTTTTTAATAAAGTTACATAACCGTATATATTCGCGTATCATGCAGCCTTTGAAAGCCTAATTTTGAAGTTAATTTGACTACAATAAATGGATATATAGTTTGGTCAATGGCGTAGCCAGAGCTAGCAGAACATATGCTAATTTCATATTTCGTGTATGATGCTACCCTCTTAAAATTAGCTTCAAAATTAGGTCTTCAAAAGTCTCATGATGCGCGAGTATATGCAATACGTAGATGGTATTTATCAATCCACCCACGGGGATCGAATGTGGCACAAGGCCTTTCAATGCAATACGTAGATATAGACACCCGAATCAGCAAAGCATTTTAGGCACTGGGAGACTCCGTAATAGAAAGATTGGCCATCAAAACATACGTCTTTCATCGAAACTAAAATTGTACAACACAGTGACCTCCCTTTCTCTTCTCTACGGACGCGAAACGTAGGTACATCAAGAAATTGGAAAAGTTTCAAATTCGGGTCCATCGCTCCATATTTGGGATCCTGTTACAGGATCGTATCACCAATTTAAAATTTTTTGATTGTGTGAACTCGATCAGCATCGAATCAATTCTCATCAGGGCATAAATCCGATCTTGAGGCCACGTCATCTGCATAGAACGACGTCAAATTCTCGGTCGCCTGTTCTACGCAGATTTGCTTTATGGCAGAAGATAACAGGAAATTAGGCACATCATAAGCAGGAATGGTGCTCTGTCTTTTTCCTAAACTTTCAGAAACATTAACAGCTGAAATTCGAACCGTTTTTTTCGATATTTTTTTCGGGTTGATTATTCTTAAGCCACAAAAATATCAGGTTTACCAGAATTTTTTCTTGATATTTCCTAACAGGGAAATACTGAACAATCCCTGAAACAAATACTGAATGCCTTCAACAATGCTTGCACCAACGTTGGACTAAAGATCAACTTATCGACGATATCTGAAATTCATTGAAAGATTTGACCACCGTTTTCTTCGAAGTATCTTTAACATCAATTGGGAAGATAGAAGAACTAACGTCAGCGGTCTGGAACAGGGTAAATTGATCAGCATTGAAGCCATCGTCATAAAAATCACCTTCGATGGATTGGACATCTGAAGCGAATGGATGTGCCAGAAGCTGAAATTCTAACTCTGTCCATCGATTTCGTTTTTTTCGTGTTGATAATCCTTAAGCCACAGAAAAAAAAGAAAAAATAGGATAATGTCTTTATCAGAACCTTTCCTGACTATTTCCTGCCAGTGAGAGAAAACAAAATGAAACAAAACAAAACATTTACTTACCTAGGTAAGCGTGGCCAACATTAAGTAGTGAGATCAATTTCCCGATCCTGGTTGTCGGCCATAATAATCGAAATCGCTGAATTCTTTTTTTTTTTTTTTTTTTTTTTTTTTGCACAGTGGGCAGAGCAACCTGCTGAATAAATTAGCGAACTGTGTAAATACCTTGCCCTTCACTGAATTCATTAAATAAATAAATCAAATAATGGTAGAGAAAAGTTCTCGTTATTATTTTGGCACGTGACTTCTGTTTGCCGATTCTGGATAAGTTGTTTTTAACAAGAAATAAAGAATCTAAAGTCTGATATCTGATCCCCCTGTTCACAGAGTCCATGCTTAGACTCGATCTATTATTTTTTCTCTTGGCACCTGGCTTACAGGAAACTCTTACGTTTATTTAGTTGCCATCGTTATTATTTTTCTTTCTTTTTCTTCGACTTTTACTTTTGTTCTTCATCTATTTCTTTCTTTCTTTATCTTTTTTTAATATTTCTTTCTTTGTTTTATCTTTTTATAGATTCGTATATTTTCTCTTTAACAATTCTTTCTTTCTTTTAACATCTATGACTCTTTCATTTATTTATTTCATTTCTCGTCTATTTTTCTTTTTCTTGTTCATTTTCTTTTATCTTTTTTTGTTTTGTTATTGTTCTTTCTTTCCTTCTCCTTTCAATTTTCTTTGGGTCTTGTTTGTTATCTTACTATATTATTTATTTGTTTTATTTTTTCTTTATTTCCTTTTTTGTTTTTTCCTTTTTTCTTTTCTTTGATTCTTAATATATTCTTTCTTTCTTTATTACTTTCTTTCTTCATCACTTTTTCTTTCGTATTTTTTCCTTTTCCTTTTCTTCTAACATTCCAAAATATGTTTCGGTTTTAAATAACCTGTAAAGGTTGCTTGTGGAAAAGTGATTCTTACTACTGACAACCGGAACCTTGTATTAAATCTTGCTTACTCGAGTCATTTTGCTCATTTGTGTGAGCAACGATGAGGTCTTGGAAAGGATGCAAACAAAGAAGAGTCTTATAGTTAACATCAGGAAGAGTCAGCTGAAGTTTCTAGGACACGTAAGGAGAAAGGAAGGGTTGGAAAATCTTATACTCACAGGTCGAATAGAAGGAAAGATAGACAAGGGAAATCAACGCATGACATACCTGGCGAGCTTAAGCAAGTGGATGACAGGACGTGGTCTGGGGGGTGATAGAAGGACGAAACTTATTGAGAGCCACAATGGATAGGGAGAAGTGGAGAGCCATGATCGCCTACGTTCTGAAAGGACATAAAAAGAAAGAAAAGAATAAAGGTTGCTAAGCCGTAAAAAAACAAAACAAAGCAAAGCTAAATATTTCATACTATAATACTCGTTTCTTGTCTTTATTTATTAACGTATTCATTCATTCATTTACTTTTTCTTTCTTTCTTTCTTTCTTTCTTTCTTTCTTTCTTTCTTTCTTTCTTCAATTACTTCCTGTTCTGTAATATCGCCATGTTTGTTTTCTACGATCATTCGCCAAACATTTCTTATTTTCGCCAATAAATACTTTTTGTTATATGTTGTCTTTTCATTTTTACATTTTCTTTAAAGGTTTCTCGGTTCTTTTACTTGTTACTAAGACCTTCAACCTCATCAATTTTTTCTTTCAGTAATTTCCCTTTTACTGTTACTGTCATTTACTCTTTTCTCTTTTTCTTTAATTCCTCCTCCCATCCCAGCTTTAATTTTAAAATAAATTCATGCTATATCTTTTTTCTCTTCCTTCACCTTAGTCGCCATCAATATATAATAAGCCCAAAAGAAAACTAAATGCTCTTTACTATTGAGCATCATCGGTCTTTCGAAATTTCTACTGACCTAAAAGCAACAACAACAGCAAAAGAAGACACTCATTTCTCCTATACACATGCACACATATATATAGTCAAATATATACACTTACGTTTAGATATATTCTTTATGTATATTGTATACGGATATCCACGCAACAAGCGCAGTTGGTTGAAAACGAACACTACAAAATTTGTTCTCAAATGAGTTATAAACCGAACAATCACATCCACACAGTTCAAACCAATAAAACAAGACAGAAATGAGGGAAAATAGCAAACAAACCCTTTAAATCAGCAAATAAAAAGTCAATGAATCAAATAAATAAATAGCAGAGAAAATACATGCCTGATAATACTTGCAGGTACATCTGTATGGTAAAAAAGATCATGAAAGAAGGATAAGTAATTAAAGGAGTCTTGGTGGAATATTTTTTTTATTTTGTTTTAAGGGATTTCCCGTTAAGTAGAATAAGTGCTGTTTACCACAGCAACTCTTTCTCTGACAGAATTTTAAAGTTACTGATCTCATGCAGGTGGGGGAATATATGGCTGAGTAGAAATCAGTGTTCATCACGGTCGTTGATTTTTGCCAGTTTTTCTCCTTAAAAGAAAATGTTTACATACCACAAAAGTATCGTGGATTCACCAAGTCTGTCGTTTATCATACCTTGTTAACAGATAAAAAAATCTCCTTTTGCATTGCATATTAATGCTTAACATTCGCCCGTTACATTACAAAATTTAACGCCAACAAACAATTTTCAGTGGTAGCTTAATGCTGCCTGTGTGATTCCTTATTTAATGCAGTTTTTACCATTTCTAATATTTTTAGCAAAAATGTATTATCTCTCCAAAACTGTAATGCCTGATTCCTCTACGATTTCTATTGGTACCATGTAATCCAGTAATACCTGCTGCATGGTCGGGCCATCGGTGACTAAACCGGTTCTACCACATGTCTTTTACATAAGGAAGGTGAGCAGACATCCAACTGGAAATAAAAACAAAACCTGTTAACGGTCTTGTGCTTACCGTTACTAATGGCAATGATAATATTACGTATGTTCGCTTATTTTATAAGATGCCAGCTCTATTATGTTAAAGTAATTACGTTTTCATGTCTAAAAATGACAAACATGCACAAGAAACTACACGAAAAATATCAGATCCCATCAAAAATTATTGAAAGGTAAATTTTGACAGTCTCTCAAGTTGAGCAATGTAAAGCGTATCTATGTTGCTCGAAGTTCTAACTTGAAAAAAACATTATTTTTGTGCTATTCTTAAAACATAGTTGTTTTTATTTATATAATTTACATTTTTCGGACTGTTGTCGCTGTTGACATATTCACAACGTTTCGGCCGTTGTACGCTCTGACCTTCTTTATATGATTGGAATTTCGAACAGAACGCTTTATTTCATCCACCGGGGTAGATTGTCCTCAAGGACACATGGCCCAGTGGGTAAAAGCGTTGATTTGATCCAGTGACTTGATCCAAAGAGTTGTGAGTTATTCCTGCTCGGAATAAGAACATCTTTCTATAGTTTAAAGTGTCTTTCTTTTTAAAAGTTGTCAGAAAGATATTTATGTAAGCCAGTACTTGTTAAGCAATGTATTGGATTGTACCACTTGAACCGAATCGACATTTGTGCCACCCAGATAGATTTTATTAGAACAATATTAAGGTTATTTTTTACACCGTTTCAAAACAATAGTTTTCCACCTCCTTGGTGAATATGCACTTACCAAGACACAATTTCAGATGAAATTCTAGTCCTTTATATTGCTAATATACGTTGTAAACGGTAATCTGAGGTAGCAAGTTTTCTCTTTTGTAAAAAACAAAAAGAAAAACAAAACAAAAAGAACCCCCTCCCAAAAAAAAAACCGCCGCCACAAAGACAAAAAACAAAAAATGGAAAAAAATGAATTATAAAACCCAGCTTGTGTGTGTGTGTGTGTGTGTGTTCGTTTATATATTGGATCGGATTTCCTACATTTTTCAACCGATTTCAACAAAACTTAACAGGACTGCGTAAAATTACCTTGCGGTGGTTCTGACAGCGCCGAAAATTGGAAAAACACAATTGTTTTTGCACGAAATCAATTTGAAAACACGATTAAGAGTCATTAATGAAAGGGGGACAACTCATATCGAGTTATACTTATAAAACCCAGGTTGGTTGTGTGTGTGTATATGTGTGTGTTCGTTTATATATGGGATCGGATTTCCTACATTTTTCAACCGATTTCAACAAAACTTCACTTTTTTTTGGCATGTAGTGTTTCTTATTGTCTTGCACAATCTTTTCTTTATTTTAACATTCAGAATGCTTTAAAAATTCCATTTACAAGACAATTGTTTATAATAAAATTCTATTCAATCAGTAGACTCGTAACGTTTTTTTTTTTGAGTTTGGGTTTGACCAATTCGTAAAAAAAAAACAAAAAAAAAAAATAATTAAGACATGCGTATCCATCAACCTTAAACAATAATCTTTGTCAATTTTATTTTTCAGTCTTTATGATGGTCGATACTTGATCCATCTCTTACTGTTACATCCCCGGGCAACGCCGAGCTCTACTGCTAGTCATCAATAAGATAGGATTTACGCTTTACAATTTAAAAAATTTCGAGTAGTAGACATTTTATTTGGCTACCATAAGACACAATGCAGCTTAGAATTTAAAATAAACTACTGATCTGCAGGAGGCAAAATGCATTTTATTTCTATTCGGAATCTGAATTTAATTTATATCAGTTACTGATAACGACGCTCACCAAAAAAAACAAAGAAAAAAATCGCCATTTGCTGGGAGACAATTTGGTTGCTTATTTCCCATCGACGCCGGAGTTCGATATTCAAGACCAAGCAAAAAAAAAACAAAAAAACAAAAAAAAAAACAATATTTCAAATGATAATTTTTAAAACGTTCCAACCTGGAAGATGACATAACATAGTCTTTCACACCGGAATCACCTCTTCTGCACAGAAATAACAACTTAGTAAATGTAAAAAGCCTTCATACATATCTATGAAATGGACAAAGTCCGACAATTATTTTAAAGACATTTTTTTTATGTTTATACGTTCTTTTTATAGATACAAATATTTAAGTAAATGCTCTGTTTATAATAAACAGTATTAACAACATTTATCGGCCTGAATGTTCGAGAAATTTTCATAGAAAATATGCGTCCTCCGACAGGATTCGAACCTGTATCCTATACGGATACATATCTAACTACCTAGATTACTGGCTGTTATTGAGAAGAGTCACTATTAAAATGTAAAGGATTCAAAGACTTATATGTATTTGTTATTTGGTCTGTTATAGGTGTTGATCAATTTTTTATGATTTTATTAACCATTTTATTGAAGTAAAATGTGATTTTTTGGTTTTGCTTAATAACTTCAGACAGTAATTTTTAGTATACATCAAATAACTTCTATAAAACATATTGATACTACCGAAAATTGTAACTCAGGCTTTGTTTGACATCTAAATTGATTGTTTAAAATTTGATTTATAGAAGTTTATATGATTTGATTTATAACTTCAGACGGGGTCTGTCTGTCTGTCTGTCTGTCTGTCTGTCTATCTATCTCTCTATCTCAGTTCACTCTTGTTTTACAATGTACATTGTGTTCATATAAATATTTAAGTCAGCAAACGCACATAAATAGTTTAATAGACATTTACTTGACGTAGTTATGTCCGGCGCAGGTAAATGATTAGAAGTGAAAGCCGTTTTGTAAATAAAACAGTCACACACACAAATATTGTTCTGAGAATTTGGAATAATTCATGCAGCTTTTTGTTACACGCCACTAACATTACCGCATAGTTTTTACCTTTGTCCCTTGTTTTCTTTTTAACCAGACCTGATATACCGAAACGACATAAATAGCGCATAAGTCTAGTCGCTAGTGTGTCACGGCCGAGAAAGGTGTTGCTAAAATTGGGATTCTTTTCTGATTCTTGTACCACAGAAACAAGCGTCTTAGATTAATGAAAAGAATAATGGTGTTTGCGCTAGAGATGCAGTAGATGATCTCTTATCCTAGATTGGGGTGTTTCGGGTGGGGTATATTGGTAAGCAAACGGATATTGAATGACGGAAGACAGCAACAAAGAAAACGAAGACTTGAGTAAAAAAATATATATTGCTAAGTTTATTTTCGTTAAAGAAAACAGATCGACAAAAATAAGGTTACGGCGCACGAGGAAAAATATCTCTGCATGTTCATGTAGATGGCGAGAAGAGCGTTAAAGAGTATTGTTGTGATAAGGACAGTTTGGGAGTCGTTGAAAAATAAAAAAATGAAAAGGACAGTTTTGTAGTCATTGAAAAGTGTTGACCTGAAAAGAGGAGTTTTGTAGTTGTTGAAAAGTGTTGACCTGAAAAAGACAATGTTGTAGCCGTTGAAAAGTGTTGTCCCGAAAAGGACAGCTTATCGAATATCGTTGCTACTGACGTGGATGGCTGAATGGATCGGCGGTCGATGGCTAGCTGGAACTGCGGCTGATTATGATTATAGCTGGCCGGAACTGCTGCTGCTGATGGCTGGAGCCCTGGCCCGGCTGTCTGCTGTCGGGAAAGATACTTCACTTTGATCCTAGGTATCGTGTCCGCGCATAGTCCATATGCTTCACCACTACACCTGGTCCCGAAACCTGAAAATGTATTCCAAATGCCTTACATTTTATCTCTTAGCGAGGAAATTGTTATCGAGTTCTACAAGTAATTCCTGTGTAATAGATTCGATTTTCAGTGAGCGGTCGAAACATACGCTGTTTAGTATGAAAACGTCGCTCAATGGTCCAGTACACTGATCCAGTGAAATTTCACTGCACTCTCTGCTAGATTCAAAACGCAGTTCATCAGTTCTCTGCCATGACTAAGGTAATACTTTGATGGCACTTCGTCATCCTTTTGCATTTGTATTGCCCTTATTGATATCATTCTGAACATAAACATTGCATTCCTTGTTCCAGTATCTTTAACGAAACCACACTGTTCTTGTTCTGTTTCCGTTCTAATTCTACTGCAAGCTCTCTTCATCAGTATTTGAATGATAGGTTTTGTTAGGTGGCTCATTAGGCTCATTGTCAGTTAGAATTCGCATTCGTTTGTTTCTGGCTTCTTAGGCAGTGTTATGAAAATGAATCTACTTAAGCCTTTTGATAAAACTGCATTCCTAAATCTCTTATTGATTGTTATATTGTCGATTTGGTTTTTCTCGTTTCTCCTAGACTTCTCCGTGTCCATATACATATTCGGTGTTCTTGAAACCAGGTGTTGGATATTACCTGGTCGTTTGCAGTGTATCATTGGACCAATTTTCTACACGTTCGTTACGAGTTCCTAGTCCGGATTTATCAACTATTTCACCATCTCTCACTATCTTTACTTTAGAATTCAGGTCTTCCATGGCGATTGTAATTTCCAGCAATTTACATTGAGCCTTAGCGCTGTCTAGCGTACAATGTTCTTTGTGCATGTACAACTAACATGTTAAAAGGCTTCACTTTCATTTTAACTACAAGAATTCTATCAGATAGTTGATAGTATCCTGGAACACATTTATTCATGTCTTGATCAAATATAAGTCCTACTCCATTCTCATCTCGCTCTCTCTTCGCTTGCATTCTGACCAGATGTTTGTTATCGAGGGAATTTCCATCGTTTGCCCACTTAGTTTCACATACGCCCAAAATATTAACATTTAACCTATCCATTTATTGCTCTATATTTTCTAACTGGCCACATTGATTTATTGTTATGAACAAACTATTTTTGTTTGACGTCAACAGTCATTGGATGACTGTCATGTGACAGCTAGCACTCTTGTTCTTCGTTACAGGGCGTAGAGTTTATTTCAACAGCCTCATTCATACCGTTATCTTTCATAATATTTTTGGGAGTTATGAATGTTTTTGGAATATATAATGGAGTGATATTCGGTAATTTAATTGAGACAACAGTTCTAGTTACCTCGCCGTTGATTCACCAAGAGTTCTTCCACCTTTGGATAGGTCTTATTTTTTAATCCTACAGGGTTGATAACCGCTTGACTCACTTGCAATGAATTTGAGTGTGGGTGCCGTTTTAGTCTGTGACCACTCGACAATGGATATATGTTTTAACTTAATTAAAATTCTAAACTATATATTTTTTTTAAAAAATTCAAAGTAATTTCTTGTTTGTCTTTCCTCTACCACCGGTAAAGTGGTGGTCAGTGATCAAAGGGTTAATAATGAAAATAATAAAAGGAAAGACAGGTTTATTTCAATGAATATCACACTGGAATCTAAAAGAAATTTTCCAATAAAAAATATTTAGTTTGGTTCGAGACACGTGCCTTTTTTTTACAGCTCAATCTTTCCTTCTTTTTTTTTTCGAATGATAATCAACAGTAATTTCTTGTTTTGACTTTCTCGATTTAGTAGTAAGAAAGGGGATAATATCCACAATGTTCAGATTGGAAGAGTCAAAAAATTTCATAGCTAATATCATTAACTTGAATTTAAAAAATATATATTGTTGACAAACTTTTTTTCTATTCACTCATTTGGGGTGGGTAGGTTGAGGTAGGGGAGGGGTGACGTGATAAGAGAAATTGAACGCAAGTAAAATGCCTCTAAAAAATCGGGGGGGGGCATATGTGCGTCGCTAGCTCAGCAGTTTAAGTAAAGTGTTTATGCTGGGATTAAAATCACAGAGGACAATCATTTCCAGTGGGTTTGAAAAGTTTGACCTGCCAGCATCTGCTCCAGCTTAAGAAAGGCCGTTTTGTTTCTTTCATTTATTTTACTTTTTTTTTTTTTAATCATCTCCCCCCAAGCAAGGCGGTAACGCCATTATTACGCAGGGAGTTACAGTGAGTATAAGAAAAAGAAAACACTGAAAATAGGGAGGATCGAGGAAAGGACAAAAAACTAAAGGGGGTTCAAGTTAACAAAAGATGGCGATTAACGTTGCATTTAAATTTTTGAAGATTGAAGTTATCAGGGAAGCGAGTAAACGGAAAGAAAATCCCAGAGGTGGGAAATGCGAGAAAAGAAACTGTTGGCGTAGACGTGGCGTTTGCATTTAGCTATTTCAACAGTAAATTGGTAGGACCTAAATGCTAATCTAGTAGCACGCTGTAATTGATGTAGTTGGTGCACCAGGGAAATTAAGTTCGTCAAAGCAGTTGCCATGAAAATATTTGTAGAAAAGACAGAGGGATACCACATAACGTCGGTGTGAAAGTGACTGAAGTACAGATGCCAGGTCAGGAATGATTACATTATATATCCCTCTTTGGATTTTATGAATAATCTTGAGATGTACAGCAGGAGCATCAGACCAGATGTGGCAACAGTATTCAATGCATGGATGAATGGTAAAAATTTGTAAATTTGGACGAAGATTTGGTGGGTTGAATTCCTTTCCATACATTTAATATGTCCGTTTTTAAAGCCATAATAAAATTTTGTACAAGTTTATTTGTAGCTTTGGACAAGTCTATGCTCAGCTTCGTAAATATCTATAAAATTACTTACTCTCGTGTCCGGAACAGACGGGCCTGATCGGCGAATTTGAATTATGATTTTTTGTCTAACCTACTCACTGTTATTCCAAACACCTTTTTTATTTTATTTTCCCCTTCTTAATCCATTGAGCCCCGCGTTCTTGAACAATTTTAACCCTTCTGCCCGAGCTCCTGAGTTAAAATTCGCAAATAATTGGTATGTAATGTTTCACGGTAGATATAAAAATAGTTACAAGTGTTTACCCAACGTTTAACCGGTAGGTGGGCATTACGTCATTTTTCTCTACCACTGTTCAACCGGTGGCTGAGCATTACGTCATTTTTCTATACCACTGTTCAACCGGTGGCTGGGCATTACGTCATTTTTCTATACCACTGTTCAACCGGTGGCTGGGCATTACGTCATTTTTCTATACCACTGTTTAACCGGTGGCTGGGCATTACGTCATTTTTCTCTACCACTGTTCAACCGGTGGCTGGGCATTACGTCATTTTTCTCTACCACTGTTCAACCGGTGGCTGGGCATTACGTCATTTTTCTCTACCATTGTTCAACCGGTGGCTGGGCATTACGTTATTTTTCTCTACAACTGGTAAAGCGGTGGTCAGGGCTCAAAGAGTTAATAATGAAAATAAAAAAGGAAAGACAGGTTTATTTCAATGAAATCTAAAAGAAAATTTCCAATGAAAAATGTCTAGTTTGGTTCGAGACACGAGCCTTTTTTACAGCTCAATCTTTCATTCTTTTTTTTTTCGAATGATAATCAACAAAACCGTGACATAGAACTTAAATTTTTTATTTCCCAACTGTATCACTTCATTATATTTTAATATTTGATTTTATTCCTAATATTCGATACATAAATGATATATACGTGAAAGTTCAGTGATAACAAAACAGATTTGTAGGTGCGTGGCCGAATTGCTAGTTTTCTAAACCCTGTTTCGAATCTCACGGTTTATTCCAACCTGTATGTTTATTCAAATCTATCCCGATTTTTTTGCTCCACAGTGTCAGTCGCCAAGAGAAAGAGCTTCTTGGTCAGGCAGAGGCACCAAGATTCGCACCGTCTGTGAAAATGATATAAACAAACTTTAGTGTGCAAATTCTTACTCCCCACCCTCATCCTGATTAAAATCCGACCCTTTTCACTTAAAACACTCTGGAGAATGACATGTTGTTCCGAAAGCAAATTTATTTTCCAGCCTACCCTTTTATTTCAACCTATCTTTTTTTTTTTTTTTTAAAATCCACACATACTAGTAGATTTGCTTTTGAGCAACACATCTTCATTGTCCGACAGTAAGACCATTTTTTTTTGTGGAAAATATGTATTGTTTTATGTTTTCCTACTTCCGTGAAAGATCACTCGTTCGTTCGTTCGGCATTTATCTGCTTCCGTTTCGCCTCTTCTCGCCCTCAGGAAGATGTTTCCGGATGCAATGAATAAAAACTTTGTTGGAATCAAGAATCTGTCGTTTCGCGAGCGGCCAGGCCTAGTCTGTATTTGTTGTTTGGATATTTTGAGTAGAAACACTTGACCAAAGGTCATTTTATATAAAGCCGAGATAATGTTTGACACTCTCTGCTTGCAGAAGTGCACTCACGAAACAACCAACTGTCAGGCGAAGTTTATAATGAAAGCTTTGTGTATTGAAAACTAGAAAAAATATTTAACGAGTGTACTTAAATTTTTTTTATTTATTAAAGATTACCCAATACAAGCCTCAGGAGCCACTCTAGGTAGAGGGTTACTGAATGAAGTGATGTGGAGCAAAAAATTCGGGATAGAATGCAAGAAGACGTAGTAGGAAGTGAAGATAATGAAGATAACGACTGACTCCTGGCTTGAAGAGGTCAAGATTAAAACGTTTATGGAAGCATCCACGCGGGAGTCTGTTCCATAAAGTAGCATTTCTTGGAAAAAAGCTGAGTGGGACTTCCATGATTCAACTGGAATACCGAGGAAATGAGGCTGATTCGAATCCGTGGACGTAGCATTGTAAATCCTAGTAGTAAAGATCTAAATTGGTGGGACTAAAGAATGGAGTTCATTTAGACATCTTCTATAGAAATAGCAATGTTGGAAGCCTATGGTTATTCTAAGCCATGGGCTTGAAACGCGTTGCGTGTGTGGGAAAGATGCTGCAGAGGGAAGTACTCTATAAAGGCTGAAAAGTAGAGATTAAGTAGATCGAGCCCGGATATGACAATAGTAGTTCCCTTTTGGTTATAATTTAAGTTGGACAGAAGGAATTAAGTTTAGCTGTGCAATGAGAACACCATTTTGCAGCATCTTTACCGATCTTATATATGTATTCCGCTTGAGGTTAGTAGTGAACTTGAGAGCTAATGGTCGTTCAAAGTATGGAGCCTCGTCAGGAGTGCAACCGTACGTCGTGACTGGAGAAAACTCAGTGTCTAGTCAGAGATAACAAAATTATACAGGGTACCGTTGAAATAACTGAAATATTTTAAACATTTAAATATATTAAAAATGTGTGTGTGTGTGTGTGTGTTGGGTAGTTATGCTGTATCGTGTACTATAATCACTGTTGGAAGGGCAAAAAATTTTATCTGGGATTTAAAAAAGGGCATTTTAAAAGTATATATATATAATAGGTTGGTTGATAAAACAAGGGCAAACGAAAGAGTACCAATATAATCAGTACGATAAACATTGACGAAATATTAACCATGTAACAGAAATGAAGCATGGAGAGAAGGCTTTTATGTTCGGAATTTTCGGTCACGCATGTGTCCTTTATCAACGGACCGAGGAACAAACAGATAAATGGGAATTATCAATTGACTATATATATATATATATATATATATATATATATATATATATATATATATATATATATATATATAAAAAAGGAAAAGGCAAGGAAGAGCAAGGAAAAAAAATTAGTGGCCGTAAATTGTTGGATCTAAAAATATAGCAATAAAAGAGGGCTAAACGGTTATCACTCTTCGCGCTTCAGACCCAATCGAGGACAAAAACATACAAATATTTGCTTTGCGACTAAAAAGAGGGAGGAATATACTACCAGAGAATCCGTAGTAGAAATCACAAACTCAGCAGCCATTACTTCTGCATACAGGGAAGGCTACTTTATAAATATATGCTTAATATATATATATATATATATATATATATATGGTCTTAACAATTCTTTGAGGTACTTTACAGAATAATCTGAGTACTTATAAAAAACTAAATGATAGAGAAATGTGCCAGGCTATGCAGTCAAGCATACTACATTAGTTTAAGCATTTGTCAGCGACAATGAAGGTTATTTTTGGAGCTTGAGAAAAGTCAAAAGTTTTACATTTATAAATTGATGGTAAATGTTTCTCCGTTTTATGCCATTTCGTATAGTATAATGTAGTATTTTCGTGAAAGCGAACTGGCGTAAAGCTAATTTGCATATAGCATAAGGGCGTAAATGCCAGATATCCTGTGACGATCGAACTCACTACAAGAATAATGAACAGCTAAATTAGTTTGCAAGTCATTGCTCTAAGGGAAAGAAATATTTTACCCTAAGTCTGGCTTAGTTTTGCGCTCAACATCAGTAGCAAAGAACCAAGTGAGAGACTGACTCATTAGGGAATTGGTATGCTAGACAGATTTGTTAATAATCATTCAACGGTTTACGTTCAAATAAAATTGCTGTCACAATATTTTTAGCGATTTTGTTTATATTCTGATATACCGGGTGTAACAACAAAATTGTCCAAATAGTGTAACATCCCACAAAATGTTTAATATCTAAAGAACCACTAAACTAATTGGGTTTCTTTTTTCTAGGTTTTCAGATAAGACGTTTAGCCATCTTGATAAAATATTTTGTAAGAATCACTGAAAAACCCTTTGAGTTATTCAGCTAGAATGAGAACAGGTTAAAATTATTTTGTGTCGAACTCACTGTCTTCTCAACTGAGCAATGGTGAGAGGAAAAGTTCATTCAGGACTTCAATAATGGTACCAACATTCATACTCTGCCTTCCATTTTCAAAGTCCATTCAAGAACCATCAAGAGAATGGTGAATAAGTTTTAAAAAAGAGGGAACAGTAGAGAGGGAAACTGGATCAGGAGGTCACAACAGGAAGAGGGATCATCATTTCAACTTAGAGCTTAAGAGATCAATTAGAAAAGATCCAACTCAATCCGTAAGACATTTGGTACGTGAGAGAAGCGATTTACCTATAACAGTCCAAAGGGTAGTGAAAAAAACTTGAAAATGAAATTGTACGTGTGAGGCACAGTGTTAAAGCAGGACAGAAAATTAGAAGGTTAGAGAGGGCGAAGATCATCTTAAATAAATTAATATGAAAAATCCTGGAATATTATATATATATATATATATATATATATATATATATATATTTATATATTATTCTGGATCATTGAACTTATTAATCCTTCATGAGCTTCATGTCGATCCTTTTGTTTGCCATGATTAATTAATGATGAACATGTCATTTTCATAGCGGCTTGGATTGAAGAAACGGAGAGCCGAGTAACACAAAACAACCAATTAAAATCGAATTTTAAAATATCCATTACACTCAAAACGTACTTGGGAAAAACCAAACAGGTAGGAATCCGCCTCTTCTTCCCCCCACATATGGGTAAATAGCAGGACAGATCGGGTTGTATAGTCTTGAATGGCAACATGTATCGAAAGATACCTGATCGCCTAAGCGTGTATCAGGTATGGCACATGACTGACTGAATGTAATCCGTTATGATTGATTTTTCCTCTTATAAATTAATTTAATTCATTAAAATTAATTCATTCAGTATCGTTTCTAAAATTAATCTCGGATTTCTTTCAGACAACACGCAAAATGATTTGTAATATTTTTCAATGACTCAATAATCAAAGATTTTTTAAAAATATCTCTCCAACCAAAGTTTTGTTCAATGGAGACATGATAAACATCTGTGTCTAATAAACTTTTCGCTTGTTAGAAGGCGTCGATTATTGGTTGACTCCCTAGAATCAATGTAGTATCTGTGCACTCTAAGTTAAAAGCGTATTTCACCGGTAATATCTGCCTAAGTTGAATGACTTGTTTGCTGATGATCAGTATAGCATTTGTATTGTCAGCCAAGGATGAAAACGTCGCACGCTTGGTTTCTAGCAAGGAGTAATTTAGTATTTGTATTATCTGACGCATCGCTCCTCTTTCCAGTAACAGTGTAGTGTCTCTATTCTACCTGTCGCTTGAAAGAGTCAGTCACCGTTTCTTTAGCAAGAATCAGTTCAGTATATGTAAACTATGCCTAAGTACTTCGAAGTTTATATTGACCTGCAAGATGAAACTGGCATAAATAATATGTCGCTTACCGTTTTGCAGGACATTTTCAATCAAAGCTGGGCTAAGTTGTTAATTTTATAGGAGGGTCGCTCAGAGAGTAATTCGAGTTCTTTAATCACAACAGATTCAATAGTAGCAGTATTAAAAGCACACAAAAATGAACACATGTCGCAGGATTCCAAATCTCGTTCTCAGTAAACACACCGTCTGAAGTTATTATGCAAATCACAAACCTCAATAACTTGAACTTGTTTTGAACAATTGTCATATTTTAAACGATTCATTTAGACGTCAAAACAAAGCTAGAGTTAAACGTTAAGCTATTTTCAACATGTTTTATTAGACTTATTATGTTACATGTAAACTTATAAAAACCAGTCTGAAGTTATTATGCAAAACTAGAGAATTACTTTACAAGTTTCCTTTTTTAACAAGGTAATAAAATCATTAACAATTGATCAACACTTATAATAGAGCAAATAACGTATATATATATATATATATATATATATATATATATATATATATATATATATATATGTGTGTGTGTGTGTCTGAAGCATTTCTATCTTACTATAGTGTACCTCCTCGCACTAAAAGCCAGCAATCTATTATCCACTGATTTTGTTAAATTTTCTACTTCAGGATTTTAAAATTTCGACTTGGTAATTTTAATTGCTTCCCATCGGACTGTTTTGCCACCACCATATATTTTCAACTTCACAATTAAGCATAGATTTTCGATCGGATCTTGATGGCGACCATTCCATCATCTGTAAATCTTTTACGCTTAAATAATTCAGTTAATATTAGATATATGAAAAGCAGCATAGTCGAGCGTAAATACAGTGTAACCCGGATATAAGAGAAACCCGGATATAAGAGAGATTTTCTCTGGTCCCAAATTAGAGCCTGTGTTAATGTATATAAAATAGACCAAACCCGGATATAAGAGAAACCCGGATATAAGAGACATTCTCCGGTTCCGACAACTCTTATATCCGGGTTACACTGTACTTTACTTTGAAACTGCAAGGCTGGAACTTGTACCATTCAAAAAAAAAAAAAAAAAAAAAAAAAAAAAAAGACTTGTCCATGAAATCGTATTATTTAGCACCGTTCAGTTTAAATTCTTCATCCAATTCAATAAAGGTTTGGTTGACAATTTCAGTCCATATCATCACACTCCTACCTCCCTACTGTTTTCTTTTAGTCACAGCGACAACAGCATCGGATAAAATCTATCTTTTGTCCCATCCATCAGGCCTGTTGAATATCATCAAAGATTCGTCTGTAAAAATTACTTTAGAAAAGTTAATTTTCATGTATTTCTTGGCCAAATTCTGACGCTTTAAAATATTTGCTTTATTGAGGAGTTTGCCGAGGAAATTTCTTGACAGATACCAATTTGCGAAATACATCCTTTGTCCTTTTTGACTTCCTCAGTTCCAGCCTGTTCAAAGATCTGAGTACTGGTCAAAAGTGGAGGTTTCGCTATAACTCGCTTTAATTTACACCCCCCCTCGAGGAGAAAATTTCTTAAAACCTTTTCATTTGGGTTTAGTTCAACAGTTATATTTTCAACAACCCTTTTTATCGTTCCATGATCTCTGCGTAGCTCCTTTGATATCTTCAATGTGGGCATTTCCTCACTCAATAACATTATTTTCCGTTTTTCAATATTTCTCAGACCTTTTCCATTACTCATGTTTCATATGAGTAATGGGGAAAAAAAAAAGAAAATAGTTTTTGTTTTGTCGTCAAAACGACCCTTTGTTGCTACATTTATGATGTCAACGTATACTTGCTTGATACTTGTCAATGCCAACGTAGTAGGACACTTTTTAATCGCAGATACCAATTATAATACGCCGTTGAACAATAGTGGTGTCAGACGTCTTCGAATAATACTAATACGTACTTCGTGTAGCGAATAGCGGTCTCAATTGTAATACACGGTAAATAACGAACCGTATAGAAGATAGACTTAACAAAAAAAAAAAAAAAAAAAGCATCAGACGTCACGCGACTTCCTCTATATATGCATTTCTGCTATGGTCACGTGATCTACCTAATTTAATAATGAGATCTCCCGTGTTTGTTCACTGGCGATTTATGTTCAAACACAAGTGACAGTAGTGACACTTTATTCCTATATAACAGTTTTTATTAGATTTCAGAGGCCTTAAGCTAATATTAGTTTAATCTTCCTAATGACTTCAGACTTCAGTTTTTATGATAAATTCAATAACTTTAATCGAACGTTTAAACAACCTAATGCCAGCGGTAGAATGGTTATAGCTAGGTGTCTAGTCATTCATTGTGATTTCTTGACCGGTCTTTTGATGTTTTGATGTTTAAATTAATTGTGTTAAATTTGGCAAAAATTGTTCAAAACAAATTCGAGTTATTGAGATTTATGTAATTTGCATAATAACTTGAAAAGTTCCCGTGGTTTTCTTGCTTTTCGATCTCATTATTTCTCCCTATGAATGAGGCGATATATTAACTTCGTAAAAGCTTCTTAGCTGCTTTTCTAGCCATATACATGTTGTTTCTTTTCCTGTTATAATCCTTGAAGAACAGTTGTCTTCTGATTGCCTTCTTCCACTGTCCAAATAAGTGAAAGTTTGAGAATGCCAGAGGTAGAATGGGTATAGCTAGGTGTCCAGTCATTCATTGTGATTGCTTGACCGCCCTTTAAGATGCTGTAAAGCCTTGCAGAAACATAATTCAACCTCAAAATGGCTAATCTCGAAGATGTCTTGTTTTTATTTTTCTCCATCTGCTCATGTCGGAGTTAGAATCCATAGGGTTGACTCTTAGCATACACGTTAACTGTAAAACTCACTTCGTCGTTCACTTTCTTTGCGGGGCGTGCTTTCTTAATCATATTTTTACCGGGGTTAGACTAGATGACACTAATCCATCCTTTTCTCGTTGACTAGTGAAGAATCGGAGAGCCGAGTTCGAATTCTATTTGAATTCATTACATTCACTTACGTGCTAATACTCTTGGGAAAAGTATGAATCCTCTTCTTCTTCCTCCAACTATGGGTAAATAGCAGGACAGACCGGGTTATATAGCCTTGGATGGCAACTGGTCTACCGCAGAAAGAAATGGCAACCTACTGTGGGAAAAAAATCTGCCTCGTCAGTCATGTATCGAAAGATACATGATCGCCTAAGCCTGTATCATGCATAGCGCAAAACTGACTGTGGTGAACCCAGGTCGTATCTGTTTAGGAAGAAAGTATCCGTGTGTTTAGCTCCGAAAGTACAGGTAGCAACCATTCTATGCTATTCCATGAGATCTGTAATAATTTTGGGAACACCTTTTCAACAGACATTAGGATAGCCAGTAAACTGCACAAAACTGCAGGGACTAGAGTAGCACTCCTAAAAGTATTCACAGTTTTAGATCAGTAATTCTTCTGACAGCTGAAATGAAAGCATTAGTCTATTTGGCCTTCTCATTCCCAGAAACAACTGCTGTGCCTTTCTTTCTAGAATTGCCATGAATACCGTTGAAATATTTATTTATTGTACTTATATCAAGTGAAGCCTTTCCATAAACATTCAATGATCTCCTGTGGATGCTTGCAGCAATTTCCCTTCCCCAAAACTGAAGTTATATGACTGCTTTTTGCTTTCTACATGCGTCCACCGAGAAATCTATTTGGAAAGAAGATTATGGGTAATAAAAGGGGAAGTAATTTCACAATTTCCAATTGGTTTCATGGCACGTTATGCTTCATAACTAAAAAATATAATAAAATGCAGGAACAAAAAATAACTATGAATTCTGACAAGGGATTACTTCTTAATCAATACTTGGTGTATGGATCTGTTATAACAAATTTACTAGAGAAGTTAAGGAAATTAAACATAGAATAGGTTGCGATAAAGATAGTGACGCTCAAAACATTAACCTGAAAACTAAAGTTCTTAAATAATCTCATCAGATCGAGAGTTTCATATGAATGTCACGTATGGCATCAAATCCGTTCAGAAATATATAAATTATGAGCTGTATAAAATCGCTTTCTAAGATCAATGGTTAAAATGGCTTTAAGCGAGTGAAGGATATGGGTCTTGGTAAAAACCACACTTCTTCGGATCATGTGGACTAGCGCTACAGAATTACAAAGACCTGTTACAAAGAACAGAAACAAAATAACTTAAGGAATTTCAACAGTAGCAAGAGCTGAAATGAATATCACATGTCACTCGATGATGAAATAATTACATAATCAAGATGTTGACATTCCACACTACGTCAGGCAAAAGGTTAGGAAGGAAACCATCGTCGATATTAGAAAAGGCGATACTGGACTTGAAAAACATATTTTCCTTAAAAAAGCTTTCCAAGAAAAAGATTTTCTAAATTTCAACGGACAGTAGTACAACCTGCTCAGTCAATGAATACTTCCTTATAATGAAACATCTAATATTACCATTACGCGTGACGTACGAACAAAGGAATCAACAGGAAAGGTCATACAGTTCGTTATGGTGTAGAGTCGTGTTGCTATACATAAAGTCTTTCAACAGCCACCCATTTAACCCAAGGCAGCACTACCTCCATAAGACTTATACCTCCATGTTGAATCTGAAGAAGAATGGAGTCATAATGTCGCGATAACTAGTGATCACTCCAAACACCATGATATTGACTGGATATATCATCCAACTCTTTCTGAATCCTCTGCACTGTCTTCAGACTGACACCCATACACTCAGAAATGTTCGTATTGGAGCTTTCGGGGTGAATGCCAAGTAGTACAGCACGCCGTTTACAAATTTCTTGGGGAGTAAATTGTGCCATGGTATTTTTCCTCCCAGACGGTGCCCAACTGACCCTACTATACTGTACAGTGACAAAATCAAAAACAAACAACGCGCATGCGCAAAATTAAAAATATATACAATGGTGACAATTTACCCATTTCTTCCTGCATATATATATAATGAACAGTAATACCTGCCACATATATCTCCCAGGAAAACATGCCACATAATGGTAAGACATTAGTGGTAATGGTGTCTTCAGCTAACATTATGTGAGTGGTATTTCTGCCGCATCCTATATATATATATATATATATATATATATATCAAAATAAAAATAAAGAACAGTCAGATTTATAATCCACAGTTCTTTAGCATTTATTTTTAAAACCAGTGCTCGATACACTGTAGAACATAATATTATAATATTATTATTTAAAAAATGTACTCATTGCGACATAGAAATTACCATGTTTCGGAACCAAAACCTAAACCTTAAATTAAACTCAAAATTAAAGTTTTTGTTCCATTCTCAAGCGATGTTGAATAACTTTTGAAAAGTATATATATATATATATATATATATATATATATATATAGAGAGAGAGAGAGAGAGAGGGGGGGGAGAGAGAAAGAAAAAGAGTGAGAAATAGATAGATAGGAAGACAGACAAAAGAGCAAGTAAGAGTATGTGTGTGTGTATGCGTGTCTGTGTGTGTGTGTGTGTGTGAGAGAGAAAGAGAGAGAGAGAGAGAGAGAGAGAGATCTGGACACATGAGAGATAAAGATTGAAGTAATCTGGACACATGGCTTAGTGGAAACTAGAATAATCTACCTCCGTGGGCTAAATAAAGGTTCGGTGAAGTTCCAATCCAGTGACTTGAAAACAAAAAACAATTCGAACAGTGTAAATACCTCAGTACTATACAGAACTACTGGCCATTTCCAGTGTGCAAAGGTGAGTTTAAAAAAACTAGAATAACAATTCGAACAGTGTGGGTACTAATACAGAACTACTACAATGGTTCATTTCCAACCCTGTGTGCTCAGGCACATTTCTATTTGTTTAAAAAAAACAAAACAACGCACCTCACCTAATAAGAACTACTACAATGGCCGCAAAAAGGCACATTTCTATTTGTTTAAAAAAAAACAAAACAGACAACAATTCGAACAGTGTAAATACCTCAGTACTAATACAGAACTACTACAATGGCCGGCTACTCATTTCCAACCGCCCTGTGTGCTCAGGCACATTTCTATTTGTTTAAAAAAAACAAAACAGACAACAATTCGAACAGTGTAAATACCTCAGTACTAATACAGAACTACTACAATTTAACACATACAGTGGCCACTTATAGTTCATATTGCAACTGAGCGGACCTTAATTACAGTTTCTGGGAGAAAGTACATGATCGTTAGTTTGAAAAAGGCCAGTACGCTGAAACTCTTGGTCACGCTGGCTTGTAATTTTGTTCTAGCACGACCACTGGTGGCTTCCGAACCGTTCCATCTACCTAATTCCACGCGCAGTCATTGAGATATCATCTTATTATTTACAGATAAATCGTAAATATCTATTTCAAGCAATGTCTAAACTGAGTGACGATGATATTTATGACAAAATCTTGTTTAAAAAGAAATGTATTACAATATTAAAATTATTCTCGGAAAAACTTGCATTACCTAAAACTGCAGGTAATCGTCTTTAATTTTACTTGAAACAAAATTTCGCAAAAGAAAATAATAATTTTAAAGTTATTGCATACATGTCCTTAAATTAAGTGAAGCCCTTGTATACAATTTACAATTATAGGTTACTTTGCTTTCTACAAGATAATTCTCAGTTTTGATCTCTGTATCAAGTCTGGGCGTGAGAGAGAGAGAGAGAGAGAGAGAGAGAGAGAGAGAGAGAGAGAGAGAGAGAATTGTGAATCCAGATAAACCTGGTGAAAACCGGATAATAAATAAACGGATCTTATTTCTGTTTGTTACTGGATGATTTTTCAAGAGATTTCAAGTGTCAAGCTCTCCGGTTCCCGAAACTTTCCTGTTTTACAGGATCTCCGCCCTGAAAATTGAGACAGCTGACATATCCCGGCGACAGGAATATATCTTTAGATATATATGCATCCATTTACTGCATCTGTGTTTTAAGGTCAATCATGATTTTGGCTTCCTAGGTCAACATGCTCGAAAAATTGATAGTGTTCATAGAGGGTTACCTTTTTTTTTTTTATAGAGTTATAGATTTGGGAGTTTTCTGAAAAAGTAGATTCAGTTAGTAAGGTTAATAATAACGATAAAATACTACTACTGCTGTTACTACTACTACTACTGCTACTACAACAACAACAACATTATCGAGATTTGATATCTAGAGATCAATAGTATCTGTCGGCATCAGACGCGCTGTCCAGGAGAATAGAAAAAGAAAATCTTTGGTGTCTTTGAAATTCGAATGATTCTTCAAATCCAGTTCGTGGCATCAGATCTAATCATTGTTTTTTAAAGAAAAGATATATTTGCATTCTGATTAATGTCCCCATTTTCTTGTTTTTATACCAACGTTGCGGACCATTGTGCTCTTCGGTCGTTTTCATGTATCCATCAATCCGGGTAACCTTCAAAGAACTTTGAACTGAACACTTTATTTAATCTAAGCGGTGGTTGTTCTCGTTCCGTTGTCAATGTTCTAGGATATCTTGTCTTGTTCGTCTTGCACTGATCAGTTATTACCAGCCTTGATTCCACAGAGTCTGTCGTAAAAAAAAAAAAAAAATCCTATACACAGTTAATACTGTTGTGAGTTCGATATTCACCGGTTTCTTCACTTTTGCGACTTTATGCCGAACTCGAGTGAATTCTTGACACAGAGTGACATTTACGAAATGAATTTCAAAAACCATTCCTACTATCGAAAATTTGATTCTTAAAGACCGACTAACAGACCAGTATCAGACGTCGTCAGCGCAAAGTGTGAGAGAGACTGCTTTTCTCACGCCACAACCGACGCTTCTGAGTTCAAGTTTGGTCATCATTACTAGGTTCCAAAACGTAAGGCTTTGTAGGAGCGTAAAGTATACTTAATGACACCTCGCTGTGAAATTATTGTAAAGAATTACTATTGTAGTAACATTCATTCTCATAAGGGTCCTAAACATGTTGTCTTGTGTCGTTTTAAGTTAAAGTATTGAACAGAAAGAAAAAAAGAAAGGAAAAATAAAAATAAAAAGAGAATTAAGAAATGAAGAAGCCAGTAAGAAGAAGAAATACGGCAGCAGCAGAAGATGAAGAAGCCAGGAAGAAGAAGAAGAAGAAGAAAAAGCCAAGAAGAAGAAAAAGCCAAGAAGAAGAAAAAGAAGCAGTAGCAGCAGCAGCAGAAGAAGAAGAAGAAGAAGAAGAGGAGGAAGCCAATAAGAAGAGGAATAAGAAGCCAGTAAAAAGAAGAAGTAGCAGCAGCAGAAGAAGAAGCCAGTAAGAAGAAGAAGAAAAAGAAGAAGCCACTAAGAAGAAGAAACCAGTATGAAGAAGAAAAAGAAGCTAGTAAAAAGAAGAAACCATTAAGAAGAAAAAGAAGCAGCAGCAGCAGCAGCAGAAGAAGCTAGTAAGAAGAAGAAGAAGAAGAAGAAGAAGAAGAAGAAGAAGCCAGTAAGAAGAAGAAAAAGAAGAAGCCACTAAGAAAAAGAAGCCAGTAAGAAGAAGAAATCATTAAGAAGAAAAAGAAGCAACAGAAGAAGAAGAAGAAGAAGCCAGTAAGAAAAAGAAGAAGAAGAAGCCAGTAAGAAGAAGAAAAAGAAGAAGAAGCTACTAAGAAAAAGAAGCCTGTAAGAAGAAGAAATCATTAAGAAGAAAAAGAAGCAACAGAAGAAGAAGAAGAAGAAGAAGAAGAAGAAGAAGAATAGCAGAGAAAGAGGAAGACGTTTGGGTCGGCGTAGTTGTTAAGGATAAAAGAAAATACAAATATAACACTGATAACATTAACAAAAGTACGTAGCTTTAAAGAGTATTACAGGTTCAACGATGAATGCGAGCAACTGTTGAAAACTCGTTTCGGATATTTTCTGCTCCAACTATTTTGGTCCGGCTCTTGCTTCTGAAGGAGGCAGAAAAGGCAACTGAAGAGGCAGCAGAGTGGGACCTAGCTACAGAGTTAACTCCGGGGTTACGGATACCCATCTCAACTATCGAACATTTCATCTCTTTCTCTTTATTTTTTCTCTCGCTTTATCACACACTTGCGATGTTTGAAAAATAAATTCACCAACTATATCGCTTTAGAAAATATTAAATTTATGCAAGATTTTTCAACGTCATCTTTTTTTTCAATGTCAGGGAAATCTAAGAAGTGCTTTTGAAGTTTATTCAGGTCTTTATTGTTTGGGTAGCCAGTAATTTTTCATTTTTGTACGTGGATTACAAACCGTACGAAAAAAAAAATAGAAGGTAGGGAAATGAAACTGTTGATCACGCCAGATTGTGCGTTATCTCCGAAAAACGTTCGACTCTATACTTTACTTAGTTGTACTATAAACCACTGGTGGGCTCTATGGGTGTTGGACAAACATAAATGTGTCCGAGCAGTCATCTGCAACAGGGACTGGCTAGTCGGTCTAGGAGATGAGTGTACTTGGGAAACGAGTAACCGATGGAATGTATGTCTGGAAAGGCACGTAAGATTTGGAAGCTGTCGATAGTTTCCCGTGTACGAAATCATCAGTGATTGTGAGCGGAAGGAAATTATTTGATGTTAAACGAAAAGATAAATGATTACTTAAATTTTGTTTAAGAAATCGTCTTCAAGAAAATTGAATATGGGAATTTAATCCAAGCAACAGCCATTATAAATACTTTTGTACAATCTCAGTGCATGCAATATATTTATATAGATTCCTTACACTTATTAACTTTAAATGAATGCGGACGCCTCCATATGTACAGATGTAGCGTATATTGCGGGTTGCTTTCAAAGTTACCGGGGAGAGAATTTCCGATGTCCAGCACTCAGATTATTTAAAGCCCCCACCCCGGTCGGAAAAAGGAGATGCTGGTTCAACAAAACTCAATCTAGCGTATCTTACAAGACTTTTTAAAAAAACGTGTCTTACTTGGCAACCCTTGCGATCAATTGTGATTTGACACGAGAATTAGACTTTGAGGAACACATCGTGCATTTTGCTTCAATGAAAGTTCGAAAAATGCAATTTTAAGCTGCTTTGGAACTGGTTTTAGTCCTCGTATTTTTTTTTTCAATAAATTACCGATTCGTAATTTTGCTCTCTAACTTTTGTAAAGAAGACCTCCGCCCTAAACCCCTAAAGGTATTTTCTTGAGGCCCCTCGGATTTCGAGGACAGGCACATTTGTGATGGCTGTCACTCCCTCTCGCTCCCCCACTGGTTATACGTATATATATGATAGACATGATATATATGTGCGTGGATGCATGTGTGGATTCGAGATATCATTTTATTATTTACAGAGCAGTGTGAGACTTGCGACATTTCGTTTGTAAATGAGGGGGGTTACAGGATAGAAAATAATTTGTCAGCCACAAGAACGCGGAGACGATTTTGGGCTCTATCGTGAGTGAAAATTGGGGATTAGGCAGTGTTTGACATATTGAGACATATATTCGGCCAACTAAATTTTCTTTATCAACGAATATTACTATATGTATATATGATAAAAATACTATTTTACTTATATTCACATGTGATAAAAATACTAGTAACAAGAACTAAAACTTGTAAACAAAAATAAAGGAAATGATTTATCTAAAACTAAACAATATTTAGATGAATTAATACTGGTGATAAAATAAAAATGTAGTGAAAATGTTTATTCAATAATGACAACAATAATTAGATAGACTAAAATGAATAATAACAGTGAGAATTCTTCATTTAAATAATTAAAAAAAAAAAAAAAAAAAAAAAACAATTTTACTTATATAAACTTTATTATTTTACCAAGCAGTAAAATAAAGCTGGCACGGAAAATCAGAAAAGGGTTTAGCAGAAAGACAATAAATGAGCTCTCAGTTTAATTATCGAGACTTCCATGGTCAAACTGAGTAAGCTGACGTCCATGAGATGAGCGTTTAAGTCTCGTTGGAAGCCATATCATTTTTACCAACTTTGCGTTGTTTGTTCTAGCGATCAAAAATCGCCCAAAATTTTGTGATAAAACACCAGTAACAACAACAAACACATGATGAAGTAAAACTAGTAATAAGCTATTAATACTGAAAAATTATTCATTTAAAAGATTTAAGAAAATAACTATGCAAACAACGAGCTTACATATTTTTATGTATACTTGCTTATGTATACTTGCTTATCTATCTATCTATCTATCTATCTATCTATCTATCTATCTATCTACTTCCTTACTGATATTATTACTACTTGAATTACTACTGGAACCAAGATAAAAGTCTAAATTGTGAATGCTGATTTTAAAGGAAGACAAACATTTCTCATATTTATGTACTTGTAAAATATGAAATATTTATATATCTTCAAATATCTTTCTATTTATATCTGCAAATTATCTTTCTATTTATAGTTATAGATATCTGCTTTGTATTGTATAGGATTCTGTAGATATTTCATAGGGCGATCTTAGTGTGGAAAAAGGCCACGTGTATGGCGCATCTACGGAAAATGGAATTTACTATAGTAGTAACATTACAGTATTGTATTTGTGTTATTCATATATTTTGTCACATAAAGATTCATATATCTTCATGTATATACATTATCTATCTATCTATCTATCTATCTATCTATCTATCTATCTCTAATTCTGTATCTTATCTATCTCTAATTCTGTACTTTATCTATCGATCTATAATTCTGTATCTTTATCTATCTATCTATCTATCTATCTATCTATCTTAGCTGACACGTCTTATTTATTGATCATCGAGAGTCTTAAAGTGATATTTAATATTGTTCATATCTATCTATCTATATATCTATCTATCTATCTATATGCGATTATACTTCTATGTATAATTGTGTGAATATATAAGCTGGTGTATGTTATATTTATGTGGGTATGCATATACGACAAATATATTGATGTGTAACACACTGGTGCGAGACAATTTACGCGTTTGTGCACGAGTGTGTTCAAAGAGCATATCCTTTTCAATCCTAAGTGCATTACGCATGCGTAATCAGCTCGAAAAAAAAAGAAACGCAGGGATGAAGGTACATAAATTTTAGTCTGAGAGAGTGAACACAAAGTTTTCTTTTTTTTTATTTTCTTTTTAAAGATCTCATACAAATAAACCTATAAATATCCTTGAATCATCGTCTGAGCGTCAAGAGATTTTTTTTTATTCACTTATTTATTTTTTTGGAAAGATCTATCTTTGTTTGGGTTGACCGTGTCCCACATTATTAAGCCGCCCCACAGCCCAAAAAGAACCTCACTTCGTTTCTTCTTTACAGTTCTGTGTTTCTAATGCTTTATTCTCGTCAGTTCTGAAGGAAATCCCTTTAACTTCGGTGGCTCATAACCAACTTTTTTTAAGTTGTGGTTCACCCTGTACAAGGCCCTGGAGCCCCTCAATGTAGTGGGTTACAGAATAATAGGCACAGTTTATGCGGATATATGGGGAAGATAGTGGTTAACCCTAGTCTTGAACGGGTTCAGACTGTAGTGATCGGAAAACATTCTCGTGGGGGCTGGTTTCACAGAGAAGTGGTTCGCGGGAAGACGCTGCTCGAGTGGAGCTTACTTCTCATCAAATGAATGCAGAGGGAATGAGGGCGGCTTTCTACAATGCGGGTAGAATGGAGGGTCCTAGCTGTGAGAACTAGTGGAATTAAGGAATGTAGTTCTTCTGAGCACTTTCCATGGTAGTAGCGATACAGCAGTGTGGGACTTGCGACATTTCGTCCGTGAAAGAAGGCTTGCAGGATGGAAAACAGTTTGTCATCCACAAGGAGGCGGAGACGATTTTAGGCTCTGTCGAGAGTGGAAAGTGAGGACTAGGCAACTCCTGCCCAAATATGACAGCAACACTCCATTTTAGGCCTGCTCTGGCTCTTGTAAAATTAGAGGAGCCAGGAACTTACTGGAACGGTAGAGAGAACTGACCATTTCCCCTTATCTTTAGCCAGGGATCGTATGCAGGCGTTCCATTTGAGGTCTGTGGTGAGTTTAAGGCTCAATAGTCGCGCCAGGCACGGGGCTTCCCTGAGGGAACATCCATTAATCTTGGCTGGTGGTAGTTTAACGTCCGATCGGCGATAATGATGATGATGGTGATGATGACGATGATGATGGAATATAGCTAGTTTGGTTTTATTTCTCAATGTTCATGCATCTCTTCTCAACAAAAACATTCCTTATACAGCAACAACAAACTACTTGGAAATTTAATAAACCCATCTTAAATGTTAATAATATCTGATCGGTAGTTGGTGTCGCTGTTTTTGATGAACTCCTTCGATGTAATCGAGTCGGTCCAGCAAAAACTTTGAAAAGACGTTAATTGCCAGAATACCAATTTTCGTAAAGCAGACAATATTGATCGATAAGGGATTGGATTAAAGTGAAAATTTGAATGGCGTCAAATTTTTTGAAAATTTTAGCTTATTGGCTGGAATTAGTATTTTGAGTAATGCCATCATATTTTTGTAAATGAAAGTTCTTCGAGGTATATTCAAAATTGTATTTTGACAGGGGATCGTCATTTGTTCAAATATTGGCATTGTATCTGTACAAAATGACGGGATTATTTACACATGGACCGGCAATTACGTATACGAACAGTGTATCCATGTTCTATTCTTACAAGCAATGTGTTGCATTCCTGCCTGGGATAATAGTGTAGTATCAGTTTCAGTTCCATGTCTCCGTACTACGGTGCGAGACGCAGAGACGTGTTTTTTTTTTTTTTTGGTGGGTGGCAGTTCTAGATCGTGCAATAAAGAATGCCCTTGTTCGTGGAGATCTCAACTCATTGTGCCAAAGGGGAAAGGTTAAAGTACTCTGATGCTTGCATGACAGTGCTCGAGGCGACTAGGTAAGTTTTACTCTTAGCTCATATATGCATAGAAAAATGATCATGTGTCTCATCCTATCGCCATGAAAAGGTAAGTATACATAAGATCAGAGTATTATTGTATACACACACACACATGAATTATATATATATATATATATATATTTGGTTGATAGATGTGAGTTTGTGACCCTGGGTTTCACGCTTTAGCGATCGTCAGACCTGACGATCGCTAAAGCGTGAAACCCAGGGTCACAAACTCACATCTATCCAACCAAATATGTTAGCTCTATCTCTGATATTGAGCGCTTTCTAATAAAGTACCGCGTATATAATATATAAATAATTATACATATATATATATTTATATTTATATTTATATTTTCACATATATATATATATATATATATATATATATATATATATATATATATATATATATATATCATCAGTGTGGACAGAGAAATCAACATTGCATGGCAACTGGTAGTTTCACGCCTTAAGCAGTTATCCAACCATAAACTTTCGACTCGCATATTGACCATTAATCTCCCATAAATATAGGAAATTTTAAATAATATATATATATATATATATATATATATATATATATATATATATATATATATGTAGCCGGGTGGCTAGAACACGTTCGTTTTCTGAGACCCGGTTCTAATCTCAACATAGTCGATTTGTCAGGAAGGAGCGAACCCAACGTGAGGCACCTTTGGAAAGTACTGACGTGTTGACCCAAGCTTTATGAGTGAAATTGGGTAGATGGTATCCTTGGGGGCCGTAGATAGCTGTCCTAGCACGAAGTCACAAGTCATCGTGACCGAGGGTTTGAGCATGCTGGACTTGTTCAGATTGTTGATCACGCGAGATAAACAAGTTCTTTCCCAGAAACTGTAACTAAGGTCTGCTCAGTATAGTTGCAGTATAAAACCACAGGTGGGGTCTGTGGTTGTTGATAAAAACACAAATGTGACTGTGCAAGCGTCTGCAATAAGGATTGGCTAGCCGCCCTTGTAGACAGGTATCCTCGAATACGAGTGATCAGTTATATATATATATATATATATATATATATATGAAGAAATATAGTCTTAAGATATGCTATATTTATGGGATAAAGTGCTCAATATCAGAGATAGAGCGTGTGTAAATATAAAAGTGAACATAGAAATATATAGTGGCCTGACTATTGCATCTAGCATGAAACAGACTGTCGCCTCTAAGTGTTGACTTCTATGTTCATTTTATATATATATATATATATATATATATATATATATATATATATATATATATATATATCCTCGTTTCTTTTTCAACATCTAAATTAATATCTACCTAGAGATTGAGAGTCACATTAAAGAAAACAGCAATCGGACGTATCACTTTTTTAATCAGACAAACCATTGTCATGGCCAGAATGTTTTACCATTAAGCTTCTTTGGCCAAAGCTATTATGACAGAACTTTTGTCTTGTGTCGTTCCTATGCCAAATATAAAGACACCTGCACAAAGAAAATAAATACATAGTAACAGACGATGGAAGACGTGGTAAAAATCCGAAGGAGCATAGAAAATTTTGCCTTTTAGACAATATGCCAAAGTCTCTTGGTCTGTTACGTAATATCTAATCTCTTATATGGCAATGAATACTGGACAATCTCTTTTCAGATGAAGATGAGACTTAAAAACGACAGATATGTGGTTCTACCAACGAATGCTGAGAATTTCGTAGACAGAACATGTAAAAAATGAGGGGAATATGAACTATAAATAAACTGTTGCAAGTAATCAGAAATGGCTGAAATTCAGAGACAAATGGAATCTTTGGAGCGCATAAGGCTTGGTGAATTTAACACCCGCCATGTTTACTGAAAACAAAAGGATCGGAGTCAGATAGTGAATAAACTACTTAACGATTCTGAGTAAATAGAAAACAGAACAAAGACTACAAAAATAAAGACGAATGATAAAGCTACAAGGTTTACTTAGAGAAAGAAAAGTTAGGAAGATGTAGAAAGTCATGATCGCACACAGAGCAGAGAGTGTTAAAGTGATTTTACAGGAAAGATTTAATTTAATAACATGGCCAACAATAAGACTGGGTGTCAATTTATGGTGGAAATTTGAAAAAGAAATGTTTAAGCCAAGGCTCCATCTTGCAAAGTTGGTCAGTCAAACGCACTTCGTGAAGTTGGAATTAATTTGATGAAGAATATTGGTTTTCATTAGTGAATCCCACGCTTCAAAGAATTCAGGTCTATATAAAAACCCGACATGGAGCAACAAATTAGTAAATGTTATTTTTTTTAATGATAATTCCATAACTTTTTCTTAACAGTGAGTGATTCCATAATATTTGTTTTTGACTTCATCGGGGAAATTATTGCAATTAACTTAAATAATTTAATTTGTTTTAGTTATATTTATTGAAGTCAATGTTTGCGCATAATATCTAAGATTTGTTTATTTGCTACAAAATAAGGGCCAAGTGAATAACATTTAAGTTCAAAGTGTGGCGATTCCATAATTTTAGCATAATTTCTGTATGTAACTATTTTTTTTTCTTTCTTTCTTTCTTTCTTTCTTTCTTTCTTTCTTTCTTTAGTTCTTTAGTTCTTTCTTGCGACATAGTTAAGATTTCTTATATGTTGGAACGATATCGTCAGAAAAAGAATGGCGAGTGATTCTTACCACTTAGTTTTTACGCTTTAAGAAATCGGTGTTTCAGAGTATAGGAGTCGCACGTTCGAGTTTCAATGAAGGCATGATTTACCCTATTTAGAAAATGTGTATCGCATATTTAATCAGATTTCACGTTAAATTTTCATAGCATACAATCATATTATACAGTTTCGGAGATACACATAAATAGTACACGTATCATTCTTAAAATTATTGGGAATATATATATATATATATATATATATATATATGCACTCTGGGGATAGGTATAAACCAAAACAGCTTTATATTATTTTTTATAGCAACAAATGAATTTTCTAACCATCTCACTCCAAACAAGGTGAAAAGGCCGCCAAGATCAAAGAGAGTTACTGAGAAACCGAGGAAAAGTTACTGAGGAGAAAGAACAATAAAAATAACTGCATTCAGGGAAACAGAAGCTGATAATTGATTTGCATTTACCTGTTTGAAGATCGTAATTGATAGGAAAGCAAGAAGCTGGAAGAGGCTTTCACAAGCAAGAAGTTCGAGAGAAGAAGCCATTAAAATAGAAATTACGCCAACACGTAGCAATTTATACAGTAAAATAGCTGCCATTATAGTGCTACACTTAAATTCACGAAGTCTAGGTACCAATGAAGAGAACTTATCAGAATAAATGCCATGAAAATATTTATAGAAATGACACAAAAGTACCACGTTACGACTGTGTGAAATTGACTAAACCGAGATACCAGATAGGGACCGATAATATTGTCCTTTGGATTTTATCAATAATCTCTAGATAAAAACGTAAATAAAACATATGTCAGAAAATCATTTTATTGGGAAATTGTATGTCTTTCAAATTTCTGTCAAGATTCAAAATCTGTTGGTCATGCCTGCAGAAAACTTTTCGTAATATTAATATTGTATCTTACCAGCTTGACAGCTACCCAAAGTTTGTTTGTATTTATAAATTTCCTTCAAGACACTTTGTACTCAATATGAGTCCATAGATTCTCTATGGCCGCCATGTTATTTTTATTGTCTTGTCTTTTAACCACATATTTTGGTTGATGGTGCTGTATGCACAGGTGCATCAGCTTGTTGAAGCAGCAACATTCTTACACTTCCTTCCAGAAAATAACTTCTGCGTATTAATCCTTTCGGCAAACTTTCAAAATAGTATTTAGATATTAATGTCATTATATAAATTAACAACACCATCTACCGAGAATACATTCAAGACAATGATATATCCCCACCATGTTTTGCGGTTTTTGAAATGCAATCAGATTGAACCGTTCTTCAAATACACAAAAGCAAAATTTAGAAACATCCTACACAGACTCGTTTGGATAAGTCCCTTCACAGAATTACTGAGTTTTCATATAAATTCATTGGTTTTTTTTAAAATGTTATTTATATTAACGCGTAAAATACTTTTACCTTCGTGTTTATGTTTCATTTTTAATCATTTAACCCCAAGCAAGACAATAAAATCACTAAGACGCAACGGGTTACTGAATGTGAGATAATATAGAACAAAAACATTATTAATGAGAAAGAAGCGAGAAGTGCGTGAGAAGAATCTGTTAGAATAGAACTTACGGTTCTATCTAGACATTTTAACTGTAAAACGATGAGACCTTGCCGCCAATCTAGTCCTGCGCTTAAATTCATAAAGTTTAGGTACCATAAAGGGTAGTTCATCACAACAATTACCATAAAAAGGCATAATTTTATTTTATAAAAATGAATCTAAATCATTCTAAAACATTACTGTGTAAAGAAAAATAAACTATGGAGGACACTAAGTGACGTAATTTTTCAGCCTATTATAAATTTTCAGCCAATTAAACGCTTTTTTAGCCTATTAAACGAAAGTGATTTGATGCTGTTGTTATTGATTTTCTTTTATATAATTATTATTTTTTTAATCGAGTTCACCCCATGCAAGGCAGTAAAGCTACTAAGATATAAAAATATTACTGGGTGTAGAGAAATTACAAATAAAAAAATTATTGAAATTACTAAGGAGCGAGAACAATAGAAGAGTAATAAGGAGGACAGTAGATAGCGATTGACATTTCATTTAAATTACTGAAGATTAAAGTTGGCTGGAAAGCATGGAGCCGGAAGAGAGTTCCACATGCGAGAAGTGCGAGTTGGCATAGAATTTACTGTTAAATCTATCCAACTCAATTGGATCTCGTTGCCAGTCTAGTACTACGCTTAAATTAAAAACGTTCTAGGTACCATAGCGAAGAGCTCATCCGAACAATTACCATGAAAAAGCACAGCGAGGCAATCTTACGGCGATGGGAAAGTAACCGAAGACCAGACGCCAGATCAGGACCAATAATATTGCTGATTTTGTATATATCTATGTTTACGTATTATGTCACTTAGCGTCTTCCATTGATGTCAGATTAGTTCTATTTTTGAAAGTCCAGCGCTACGAAAATTTAGATTTATTTGCTTTTAAACTTTTAGATTACTTTTCAAATAAGCTGGGCTAACTTAAGCTGCTAATAAGAACTTCAATTCAAAGTTTAGTAGCGCTGAGGGTTCAAATGCTACTGAATTCATTACTTGTTCAGCCAATCGGGCAAATATGTATCCCCCGAGAGAAACAGTAATTCTTAGAATACCAACAACAGAAAAATACTCTTCAAAAAAACTTTTAATATATTACAGTATACATGTGTTGACTATTTACAAGTATTTATCATATGCTAATGGAAATATTGGTGCTTAACAATTTATGTTTAATAGCATTTTAATCTGAAAAATGGTAAGTTAACTTACGGGATATAGTTGTAATTGAATGTCCATTATATTGTGGTCCGATGATGAATTATGCCAATATATTTTTTTAAAATCTTCAATGAAAGTATTTTTCTTTATTTGTGTTAATCTCGGAAGTAAGTAAGTGCAATATTGGAAATGCATTGTGTAGAACGGAAGAGATGATTAATTAGAACACAGTTATTGTGAAATATATGCAATTCTTTGGGGTTTTTATTTATTTTGTTGTTCAAATTGAATTATATTCATTCTTTCAGAAGGAAGAAAATCTATAACAATTTATAATTATTTAATTTTCGCATATGGCGACTGATGAGATATATAAATAAAATAATTTGTGCGTCCTTTGCCCGATCAGATATTGTGGGACAGTGTGTTCATTTATAAATTTTCCTGTCTGGCATCCCGTTGACAAGACAGTGGTCAGTATTCTTGTTACTGTGTGACAGCATGCGGGCGTGTTGCTTTTATGATACCCTAAAAGACAGAAAAGTGAAAATAACATAAACATATCAGGAATTTTACCTTGGTTCACAAATTTGACTTTCAAAGTTGCTAAAACAACTTGCATTTCCAATTAACGCACGGACACACACACACACGCACACACACACACACACACACACACACATATATATGCATATATACAGGGTTATTGAAAAGGAATGAAGCAATTTTATGAGGCATTGCTTCAATTCTGAAGCAATGTGATCAATTCGACGATTCCTGTTGACAATTGATCCTCGCCAGCCTTGTGATCTAAATCAAACTCAATGTAGGACAAGGCAAGGCTTGGATCGAAGTGATCTATTCAACGGTCAGCCGTGGGGGTTCGAATATCGAAAGGACCGGCTGGGCGAACGTCGCAACGTCATATATATATATATATATATGTGTGTGTGTGTGTGCGTGCGTGCGTGTGTGTGTGTGTGCGTGCGTGTGTGTGTCTGTGTAAGTGTGTGTGTGTCTGTGTGTGAGTGGTGCGATGAATAAATTATCGTCTAAATTGCGCAAAAAATAAAATAACAATGACATCTTTTTTAACATATATTTACCAAAATTACACAAAAATATCTTGAAAAACTAAAGAGTAAATTTATGCAATAAAATTGCCACTGGCTTCAACTACGGCATCCAAACGATTTCGGAATCTCCTGCAACTCTTTTGGACGGTCTCCTTGTTTAAGTTGGTGGATGTTGCCATAATCATTGCTTTCAGTTCATCTTTGGTGTTACAAGGAGTTTTGTCGCTCTCTTGCTCAACAGCGTCCCATACATAATAATTAAGGGGGGGTGTAGTATGGAGAGTTAGGTGGCCAGATGTTAAAGGGCGATGAGGTCTGAAAAATTGTCTGAAAGCTATGACTGGGTTCTCTTGCTTGTGTGCCACAGTGCAGAGTTGTGTTGCCAGACATAGGTCATCCAGAATCCACTCTCTTGACACAAGGCAGCACTACCTCCTCAAGGTACTCTATGTAGGCCTCCGTAGTGAGTCTGAGGCCCTGTGTGAAGGTGAACGATGGCATAACATCGCCATCACTAGTGATCATTCTAAACACCATCATAATCACGATTAGACGCATTCACCTCTTTCCAAATCCTCTGCCCTGTCCACAGATTACCACACTGAAATCTTCGTACTGGAGTTTCCGACGCGTTTTCCAAATTTCTGGCGGAGTGAATTGCATTATGGTAGTCTTTTTCTCACAGACGGTGTCCAACTGATCCTACTACACTGTACAATCGACAAAATAAAAAACAAACAAGGCGCATGCGCGAAATTAAAAATATAAGATGGTGACAATTTATCTATCTGTCTAAATATATATAGTGAATGAAAAGTAACTCCCTATTTTATGTATGATGGGATCTCCCGTCTTGTAAAAATCATAGTGCATAAAAAAAGAAAAATCGAAAAATATAAGCAGTCGACTGTACGGCCAGGTCCGTCTACAAAACTCTGAAGTCGGGATGCTGAAGCTAACATAAATCAGCCAAGTGACAAACTTTTACTTATATTAATTACATACACACAAAAAATATCATAAACACACACACACACACATATACATGTAGTTAGACAGTGCTAAGAAGTATATATTAAGAAATATGCATATACCTACGTTTATAGTGCAACTCAAAGTTTCGTAGTTTTACCAACTCATCAGGCACGAACTATTACGGTTGTTTTTAATAAGTTTTCTTTTTAGTATAGGTATATTTATTAATATATATATATATATATATATATATATATATATATATACGAAGTAGTTGTTGTAAAAATTTGGGTGCCAGATCCACTACCGCGAAAATACGAATAAACCAGAATTGGCTCTTCTTCGTTTGTTTAATTTTTGTATATACATACAAGGTTATTCAAAGAGAATGAACTGATTTCATTACGCAATATTTTAATAAGGAAAAGCAATAGGAAAGAGCAAGGTTTTGGTAAATGCCTGAACGAGACGTATTCTGTAAGGTTTCAAATGTAGACGACTTCTTCGCACACGCCATATAGTGGATTGAGGGATTGCTCACGGCTAGCGCGATTTGTAGACTTCCGTGGACTCTCCTGAAACGCAGCACGGATTCTTGCCACTTGTTCCTCCGAAACTTGTGGTCGCTCTGGACTTTTTCCATTACACAGACACCCACTCTCTTGAAAATGTTTAAACATCCGTCGAATGTTCTTAAGAGAGGGTGGATTAATGTCGAATTACCTTCGAAAATCACGCTGCACCTAGACAACTGCACTTGTATTTGCGAACTTGAGATCTCAGAACGCCTTTTACTGAGGACTCGCCATTCCGGGGGTAAACAAACAACTGAACGTTGCCGGAGATACGACACAACTGCAGCGTCCCTGTGGCAAACATTCAAAACAGAAAACGCCTCTTTCAAATGGTCACTAACTTATTCCATGAGATTTTGAGAGGGCCCTCCTCCTCCGAGGAGTAGTGGTGGCAGAATATCGACGCACACTAACTCTTTCCTTCTCGTATTGGTGCCTCATATCAATACTTCACAAGAGATGTAGGCAATTACTTTGCCTCCCTTGGTCTTCAACGTAGGCCGTTCACTTGGTTGTCACTTTGACCAAGCCGATTTCTGGACTGCATCGGCGAGCAGACGTGGCTTAGCACCAATTATTAATTTTAATTAACGTTCAGAATTTTCGTCAAAGGAGTTTCTCGACCCCTTCCGCCTTACCAAAAGGACACTCATCAGCCGCTCCCTGGACAGCCTCCTCTTGTGGCATTTCGATCCAAAGAAATCTCATCTATTCAGCGTTTCGCACCTTCACCCCTCTTTTTGAAAAATGATAAAAAAACAATTACCCAACTTTGTCTTTGTTTCCAGAAAACCATAAATTTTATCTCTCGACCGACTTTTCCTTTACCGGGTGCAGTCAATTACTTAAACTGGATTTTAAAAACAATAATGTCTCCATTTCATAGTCAATTGTCAATTTCGGCCATATGGTTTTTCGGCATATCTATCGAGCTATCCCTTCAAACCTTAAGGTGTCACATCTCTCTCGGTATAGCTATCGAGATAACTTTTAAACAATTAAAGTGTCACAACTCTTTCGGCATAGCTATCGAGCTATCCTTCAAACCTTAAGGTGTCACATCTCTCTCGGTATAGCTATCGAGATAACTTTTAAAACAATTAAATAAGTCACAACTCTTTTTCGGCATAGCTATCGAGCTATCCCTTCAAACCTAAAAAGTGTCACATCTCTCTCGGTATAGCTATCGAGATAACTTTTAAACAATTAAAGTGTCACAACTCTTTCGGCATAGCTATCGAGCTATCCCTTCAAACCTAAAAGTGTCACATCTCTCTCGGTATAGCTATCGAGATAACTTTTAAACAATTAAAGTGTCACAACTCTTTCGGCATAGCTATCGAGCTATACCTTCAAACCTTAAGGTGTCACATCTCTCTCGGTATAGCTATCGAGATAACTTTTAAACAATTAAAGTGTCACAACTCTTTCGGCATAGCTATCGAACTATCCCTTCAAACCTTAAGGTGTCACATCTCTCTCGGTATAGCTATCGAGATAACTTTTAAACAATTAAAGTGTCACAACTCTTTCGGCATAGCTATCGAGCTATCCCTTCAAACCTTAAGGTGTCACATCTCTCTCGGTATAGCTATCGAGATAACTTTTAAACAATTAAAGTGTCACAACTTTTTCGGCATAGCTATCGAGCTATCCCTTCAAACCTTAAAGTGTCACATATACACATTATTATATATTCGCATATTTTGATAATTTAGTAAATGTGTATAAATTTATCAATAAAAAATTTTCACATTTATTTCTTTAGAAATTAGCGAATGATAAATATTGCATTGCATTTAGTTCTAATTTTATTACTTTTTAGAATATTATAAGTATTAAATTATTTTTGTAAATAAACAATCTAATAAATAAATAGTGTTTAATATTTTTGACGTAAATTCTCAAGAACAAAGTAAATATGTAAATTCACTTTCATCTTGTGTTTAAGTTTTATCCAGTTTTAATCATCCACCTATTTAAAACAATAATCATTGCCGAAGAGTGAATGTAGTTAAAAAAGCGGTGTCATGGAAAAACTGTCCTTTTGAAACTTCGTCTTATTGCGGGCTCGTTTATCCATGTTTACTGTTGACGCTTTTATCAGCGCTGCTTCCATCGTCATTTTTACTATGACGGAAAACATCAACATCTTATAAGTCACAAGCACAGAAGTCGTGTACTTCATAATACATTCGTTTTGGATGCTTTACTTTTCTGGAATTGTTTAGAAAGACAGTGTAGCAAAATAAGAGTCATAAATGATAAGGAGAACGATGAGAGCAGCCGTTTCCTTATAAGGAAACATTCAGTATTCATTAACGGAGCATTACTCTCGGTTGCAATTTACAAAATCTCTATATTAAAGAAAGTTTTTCAGAAAAGTAGCTTTCTACTGTCCACCTACTGTCATTGCTCTTTCTAGTATTGATTAGAGTTTCCTTCCTAACTTTTATTTATGGCAGTGTGGAATGTCAACATATTAATTATGTCATTATTTTCTTTTTGAATTAGATGTGCTATCGATTTTAGTTGTTACTGCCGTTAAGTTTTGAAATGATCTGGTTTCTGCAATTTCGTAAAATTCTTTGCTTGTGATTCTGTAGCGCCAGTATACGAGATCCAGCGAAAGACAGTATTATTTAAAAATGATCTTCCTCTTCTTGGTATCGACAACTGCTAGTGGACAATACAAGTTACTGAGAGAAAAATAGTTTTCAAGAGTACCTAGTTTGTTTGAAAAGGCAAAAACTGAATCAATCTTGAGAAGAGACAGATCCGTCAAAAACTGAACTTTATTAAGAAATCATCTTTACCTTATATTTCACTTTCTCGGTATTTATCATTTCACCCACGGGAAACGAATATGGCACAAGGCCGGTTTTATTGTGGGTTTCTCCGAGCCCGTAGGCTCGGCCAAAAAAATAGCCCTTTGAAGCCGATTAGACGGGTTCAGGCCCTGTCTACCTCCCCGGACGAAACCTTGCCCTTCGGCAAAGCCTCATCCGGGTTCCTCTCTGCTAACGCAGAGAGTTCGACAGACGTCGGAAGTCAGCCTAAGAACTTCTCTCTATATTTCACTTTCTCTCCTGCAGACAATATGGTAGATAAGACTATTTTGTATTGGCCTGATCTGCTATCAGCACTAAAGAAAGATTGTTTTCTTACATCTAGAATTGCCTAGTCAAAACAACAAAAACATATTAGGTGTGTGCAAAATAAATTTTTCAACATTTTTATTTAAAAAAAAAAATTTTCCTATATATTTAGGCACAAATCTTCAAACAAGGGGGACGCCGGGAATTTCTGCACCCACCTAATGTATAAATTTTAGCCTTGAGGAGATTCATTGCTAGGCTGAGAAACATCACAAACAGGCGCATGCGAAGGCGCACGCACATACACATATACGCACACACACACAAACACACATATATATTCGCAAGTGTCAATATCCATCACGAGAACCTTATTGGGTGGGAAGCAGTGTTGGGTGATAAAGTGGATGTTTGGAGGTTTGCGTCAACATTAAGAGCGCACCGGCTTAAAAGAGGCTGTGTTTCTGTGATTGAGATTCCGTGGCTTTTGCGTGCTTAAACTTGTTCAGCGACGTGTAAATGCACATCAAACGCAATTCAGAAACATACATTATGAACTGGCTTCTTCCATGTTATTCAGCAATCTCCAAGCCTTCTTAGTCCACCATTACAAATCCATTTGAACATATATATATAAATGTATATTTATATATATATATATATATGTATGTATCATACAAATGTAATTAAGACACCATTAGTTAATGATCATTTTTCAACTAATTCCAATTGAATGGAATATTTTGTTCTGTTTAGAAAAATAAACATTGAGCGCTTTTTGGTGAGTTTTAATATTTAATATTTAATGTTTAAAATTTCATATTGTGTTAATAGGATTCACTTGAAATTTTACCAACGAATTACTATCCCTGCCGTGCGCCAACGGCGTAGTGGTAGAATCCCCGACTGATGCCAATTCAGTTGGGTTTCGATCCTAGGTATAATAACGATCCTAGCTAGAGGCAACCGGACGTCTAGCCACACTGATGAGCTGTGATACAGCAAAACAGTCTGTCTGTGGATGACAATATATATGCTCCTGAAAAATTTATTTCGGTTGAGCTCTCTGGGGAGGAAGTGTGGATTTGTAAACAGTGACTATTACGGCTAATAATGCAAGACTCTTCGGTAAATCGAATAGAGTTCTCTCAGTCACTGTGTGTTTATCTAAAAATAAATAGGCTTAAATTCACCTTCATCCCTGCCGTGCACCAACGGCTTAATGGTAGAATCCCCGACTGATGCCAATTCAGTCGGGTTTCGATCCTAGCTAGAGGCAACCGGACGTCTAGCCACACTGATGAGTTGTGATACTGCGAAACAGTCTGTCTGTGGATGACTATATATATATATATATATAGAGAGAGAGAGAGATAATAACGCACTGTAAGATCTGGCGATATTAAACAGTGGGCGATGTAAAATAACAGAGGTAAAATTTAAACTAATCCTAAATATACATTTGTCTCCGTTGCCATCTATATATATGTGCTATTTTTTTTATCAAACGTTTTAGTATTGACACGCTCTAGGTAATTTGTAATGAGGAGCGAAATGGCCATAAAAATGGGGTAAATTGAGTTTCATTTTTATATAATTCATTTCTATTCTCTATAATATATTTATTGAGCTCTCTGTCGTGGACCAGTTTTATATTTTATATTAATAGGATTCACTTGGATTACTTAGTCATGGATTTTAACATATATATATATATATATATATATATATATATATAGGATTTGACGCACTGTGCGTATCTGTTCTTGAACGTGAGTAGTGGGCGAATATCATAGCTAAGTATCGAGACGTTTGCTTTTTTAAGTTTAAAGGATGAGGCAGCAATGGATTACGAGTCTAGATACTTGGGAATATCCACCTGAACGGCCTGAATGTATTTCTGTCTGCATTCGACATAAAAGGTTGTGCACTATTTTAGACAAAAATCAAAATTCGTCACTATATTGCGCACATTTGGCTGTGATACATGTGCCTGGTATAAGCTTATCAGATTGGGGGCATCATGACAAGTATATTTGGATTCGCTTACTTGTACCCCAACATTACTTTCATGATGTGCTGCTCTCTCACATTAATAGACTCTCTGGCTAATAGACCGGATATTATCATAGAAATCTTCAAAGAACGTAATTGCCATCTTGTCGATATGATCATACATTTTGATAAAAAAAAAAAAAAAAAAAATCCGCAAAAGAATTTGATAAACTTTCCAAGTATAAAGATCTGGAAATAGAAATTCCAAGAATGTGACATTTAAATATAAACAGTAGAAATAAGAAAGCTAGCAGAGAATTAAGAAGAATATTAATACGCACAGTCAGGAAAGTCTTTATCTGATTAAAGAAAAGATTGTATTATTGTGTGATGTACGAGTATTTTCAGTCTAGTATGCTTAATAAGCAAAAACCTTTGTTTACTTTAAGATTCACATGACAAACTTGATAAATTAATGTATCAAAAGAATACTACTAATAATAATAATGTTATATATCGTACCTATGAACACTAATAGTTATGGCCTAATTTTTATAAATACTTTGGACACTATTGTAAGTAGAGGTTAATATGCTGTCTAAATAGTCCACCACTATTAGTGGTTTACCTACTTCACGCCGCTGGCGAGTATTGTATTTTATTGATGTTATAAAGATTACCATTTCATTTCTAACCTCCGTTTTGGTTATTCCTCATTCAGTAACCCTTTCTAGATTACAACACAAAATAATAATAATAATAATATTGGTATTATTATTATTATTATTATTAATACTTTTGTTTGTAGCCCTAGGTTTTATTGAAAAAGGTTCTGATAGACTCATTGAAGAAATACAAAAAATTGTTCTCACGAGTACAGCTCAAACTGTATGAATATGAAAATATAAGACAATATTCAAGTAAATAAGATCTCTGGGGTAGAATAAATCTACTTCCCATTAATTTAAAAGTTGAAGTCGTAGAAACGTTAATAAAGTCAATGGTTAAAGACTGATGAATGTTATGGAATGTGAAGGCGTACATATCCAGATGTAAAATAATGAAGTAGTACTTTTTCAGGTATAGAAAAATGTATGTTGCTATTAGTTTGCATAATAAAATGTGACATCCCACCCCACCGAAAAAACAAGTAATTATCATTTTCTTTAAATAAGTATAAAAAAATTGAAACTTATATGATACATCGTTCATATTAATATGAATATATTCTGAAAAGATTCCCAGAATCGGCTAGTTAATACCAATTTTATGGAAAAACGTTTACTTGAATAATACATTTTTCGGGGACACAATGTAGAAAGAATGCTTGTAAAATTTAATACTCATAGGACACATAAAAGACAAAAAAACAGGAAAATGGTGCGAAACCTATTTGATAAATTTGAGTAAATGGATAGTAAAAAAAAAAAAAAGAACCGCAAAGACATAGAGGCATCAGAAAGGAGAAAGTATTGATGAGCACAACAAAAGGCGGGAAGCTGTGGAGAATAATGGTCACTCACGCCCAGAAAAGACACGACACGTATAGATAGGTAGAAAGAAAGAGAGAATGTTACAGATTTGAACGGATTTATTTTACGTCATTGTCCACGTCATGGAGCAACATCGCATTCGAAGATGCTTTCTGTACGGAGAGCTATTATGTAGCAGAAAACAAATCCAACCAAAGAGACGGTAAAAAGATGCAATCAAAACTAACCTTCACTGGTGCCAGATCAAAGGAGCGCAAGATTATGCTGACGATCGAACTCGTTGGCGTGTCAAAGTCCACCAAGACTGCAAACTTTGAAGAAATCCGGTGCCAAAAATTCATTGCTCAAGAGAACTGCATCATCGGGCAACATTGATATTGGTCACAACCACCGACTTCCTGTATCCACACTGTTTCAAACTCTGCGCCCCTTGACTTGATCTGCGGAACCACTTCTGGATTCACTGATGAATTGCAGATCAAAGTCTTCTTCGGACACGTAAGACAATCCTGATGTTTGTTGCAGGTGGTGGCGAAAATAATAATAAATGAAATATAGATGTTGGTCGGAGTATCCTTTAAATCAGTCACACGAAACCATATTTTTTTTTATTTTGGTCACGGGCTCCTTAAGAACTTTTCTCGGGTTAATTAAGCTTCAAGCCAAATGCGATCCTTGAGCGTGGAGTTTTTCTGCATCTTGAAAGCTGTTTTTATATATTCAGTTCTCTGTTTATTACCCGAAAATGATCGAAATTATTATTCGCAAGTCAGTTATGTACCATGCGTAATATACGCTTAGGCGATCATGTATCTTTCGATACATCACTGACGAGGCAGATATTCCCGCAGTAGGTTGCGATTTATTTCTGCGGTAGACTAGTTGCCATCCAAGGCTATAGAACCCGGTCTATCCGGCTACTTACCCATAGCTGGAGTGGGAAGAAGAGGATACATATCTTTCTGAAGGGTATTAACGCTTAAGTGAATATAATGAATTCGACTGGAATTCGAACTCGGCTCTCCGATTCCTCAATCCGCTATCCATTACTCCATCATGCAATCAAAATAACGACTCAGTTTTAAAAACAGCTAGCTCGACAACGTTTACTTTTTTCAAGTTAACCCTCTATTTTATCGGTTCAGTTTCCATAAACACTTGGGCTGGTCGCAGAAAAATACGTGAGGCAACAGAAAGCATTCTTAGTTTATGTCCCCATTTTAATTTATAAGGGTACCCAAGGGGGTTATACAGCATCCGTTGAGAATATATGTTTTAGATCGCTATAGCTGGGATGTCTCAGTTGACAGAATAAAGAAAAAAAATGGCATTGTATAGTTTTGTAGTGTTTCTTTATTTCTAAAAAATATTTTTTTAGATATTTTATATAAATATATAAACAAATAAGGACGTTATCTGATAAAGAATCATATTTCAGCCGAGGACTCCTATCAATGTCCTCCCAATTTTTAATCCCTCTATATTTCGCTGAATCTACATCTTCTATATGTGAAAGTGACGCAAAATGCCGCCATGTAGCGGAAAATAATATCACCATCTGTCTTATTTATTGCAGTTTAACACTAGGATGGTCGAGGTGTCGTTTTCGACACCTTCAAATTTTCAACAAATTACTATGGAATAACTAGTTTTGGCTTATGGACAATTATTGAATTTTAGCAAAGATGCTTAACAGACTTAATTCTTTAAAAAAAATATTTAGTGGAATAGCTGATATTTGAGGTTTTACCTTGAATGACCGAGGTGTCGTTTTTTGACACCTAGGCTATTTATAGGGTAAATGCATTGAAAAATTTCACACAAGCAATAATACTTGTATTTATGTCCGCTATCTATCTATTTATCTATCTATCTATACCCACACACGCACACACATAATTTATATATATATATATATATATATATATATATATATATATATATATATATATATATATATATATATAATCACTTTCTTTTAGTATGAGGTATACTAATATTTGTGAATTTCCTTTCAGACTTGTTATTCCTGACTTGAATATTGAATATATGAGAGATGGCTGCTTCACGGCGTAATGTAAATAAAGATGTCAAAGGAGCTGACCATCCTAGTGTTAAACTAGCTGTACTGTATTAAAGAAAAATAACACTATTTTTTCTGTCATTATTGTCTTCACTGAGATCCTTGAGTATTAAATTCTCCAAGCATTTTTTCTTAATTATGTGTCCCAGAAATTTCAGCTTTATCTTTTTGGTTGTTATCAACATTTTCTTTGAGGCTTTTGTTTCTCTCAGAACTTCTTCATTCGTCGCATGCTCTGTCCGTGATATTCTCAACACTCAGGCTGTTTTTTTTTTTTACATTTAAGTAAACCAAAATATAGATTGAACGATATTTTAACAGTAGAGTGACCTGACGACTCTATACAGTGCATACCAATGAGTCCAGAGTCAAATCGATCCCCGGCTTGTTAAAAGTTACGTGTACTTATTTTTATTTACAAATGTTAAATTTGAAATTTTGCTTACATAACTGATAACAAAATACTACTACACATTTGTGAAAAAAGACGACATCAGCAGCACACAATTATCACTTACATAAGCACAGTTTCAAACTGAAACATTTGTAAATAAATCGAAAGTACAGATAACTTTTGATGATCTCAGGAATCGATTTGACACTTCATATTATGCAAAATGATAAAAAAATCAATATTTTGTTTTTATTTTGACGACTGTCTTCGGTAGAGCATGGTTTAATGAATGCTAATGTACAAAATTATTCCCCCTAAAAGAAAAATTATCTTATCTTTTATGAACGGACCAATTAATTTAAATAGTGTCGAACTGTTTCTTTTCGTGGGAAGTACAAGCACTTAACAGATAAGGTAAATATCGTATGGCCTCCCATAGCTTGCACTTGGGTGTCTAGGTCAACTAATGCCTCATTGTAAATGGCATCAACGAACGTGACAATTTCTGCTGAGGTTTACCATTGAATCCTTCGTAGGATGACCTCTGCCATGCTGGTTTTGTGGGTCGCCCAAAGCTTGAGAGGCCCACATGTCATCAAAACGATGGAAATTAACTGGTGCTGTTGACTTGATGCTCTGCTGACAGAATGGATCGAGCCAATTTATTTGAATTCCATAAATTCTATTCTGGCGAATTTAATGATACGCATGAAATTTGAAACGAATTAACTTTTTTTCAATGTAAAGGAATTATTTTTTGGAATGTAAACACACCATGGAGATCGTATTCAAAGAAATATTATACTGAATTAATGTGTTGAATAAAGATTTTATTTAGAAAATAACCTGCGATTCGTTTAGACGTTATTCCATAATTTTAAAAAATCGAACAAAGATCCATATCTATTTGGAATATTAAGCTTTATAAGATTTATTATTTCGTAACACGTGTATCTTAATTTCTAAAAGGTTTGCGAGGTCAGTTATCCCCCTTGCTTATATAGCGTTTCGCGTAAGACCTGGCGTAGAGCTGAGATATAGGGGCCCCATTATAGATTTTATAAAAGAAAGAAAGAAAGAAAGAAAAAAAAAAACAAAAAAACAGAACAAGTAGCCTAGTAACAAATTGGATGCTAGTTTAACATGTATGCAGAGTTTCATTAATATTAGTCCACGTGTTTAGGCGGCAACTTGATTCAGATAGAAATATATATGTGGACCCTGAGATCAACACCTTTCGGCGTTGCAATACATTCTTCATGGCCTAAAGATTGCGTTGAAACATGAAACATGTCGCCGCTTTATATTTGCATACACTCTATCTTAGATGCTGATCATTTTTACTGATAAATATATCATAGCTTAAATCTATATTTGTGTGTGTGTGTTGTGTGTGTGTACGTGCGTGTGTGTGTGGTAAATCTCTCTCTCTCTCTCTCTCTCTCTCTCTATCTATATATATATATATATATATATATATATATATATATATATATGCACCTCGAGGCTGTGTAATGAGTAGCAAACTTGTCTCGCTAAAACAATTACGACTGAGTAGTGAGTTCGATCCTCACTGGGTGCCTCATACTTTCGGCTTTGTGCAACATCGAAGCTATACTTGGAAAATAACTATATATATATATATATATATATATATAGTTAAATATCTGTATATAAGCTAAATATTCACATGCATTTGTATATAAAAGACAATTTCAAAAGCGACCATTTTGCTATGTTTCTACGATGAACCGGTGTCATCAAAAAAAGTATCCATTTTCTAATGACGCCTTTTCATCGTCGAATCACAGACATACACATATACATACCTACGTACCTACCTATGTATGTATGTGTGTGTGTGTGTGTGTGTGTGTGTGAGTAAGCGCGTTTGGTTGTGCCTACAGAGTAGTCAAGAAGAAAAGCGAAAGAGATAAAGAGGTGAAGTATTGACAAATAGTGTCAGTAAGCAAAGAAACAGAGACATAGATGTCGGGGTTGTGCGTTTAAGTGGGCAACAATTTTGCAGCTGGCGAATGCCCGATCACGTTCCGCTCGATATATTGCGAAAGAAGTCTAGACGGACCTTCAGGAAAAAAAAAAAAAAAAAGAACCGATTTTTTTGGCGAATGATTTCACTGATAAAATACATTTACATAGTTCTTTAATATAACACTTGCACATTTAACTAATTTCACGGGGCTTCTCCACTTTTATATATATATATATATATATATATATATTGTAAAAATGGCGTAATTTCCTATTAGTATAATGCACAGGACATTTTATAAAAAAAAAATTAAGAAAGAAAATTCTAAGTTTAAATTTGGTATAAAGTAATAGTTACTTATTAAACTTGGAGGGGAGGGTGGCATGACACAGAGCATTAAATTGGCAAACCGAGTTCAAACCCGGAATGGAATAGTCTCCGTGAAATTCCCAATAGTAATCTTAGGGAAAACATGAACCTTATGCACACCAGTCCTGAAAAAATTAATTTACGACTAAAAACGTAACAGCATCATTTGGTGGGGTTGCAGTGCTCCTCAGGTTGCACAAAGGATCAGGAAGAAGAAGAAAAAGTTATTAATATCAGCTTAGAAAGTAGGTGAAGTTAAAGTGTAGATCGAATTCACTACATTAGGGAACTGGTTTGCGAGCCGAGTTAGCAAAGATCCTATTTTCAAAAAAGCTTAACTAGTATGTTATTATAATTCTGATTGTCCATCCCTTAGTTCCTTAGTTAGGATATACGTTACACCCTGCCTATACCTCATAAATGGTGGACTATTTCGATCTGATCGCATGAAAAGACGGAAAAGACATATCAGAGAGGCTACTTGGTTTCACTGAAAAAAAGAAAGAATTAAAAGAAGGAAAGAAAGACGCGCCCTGCAAACTTCTCATAAATAACGGACTGTTTCGTTTTGATCTCGAGGAAAGACGGAAAAGACATATCAGAGACACTGTTTGATTTCAGTGAGAAAACGAAAGAAAGAAAAAAAAATTAAAACTTGAAAGCCGTAAAATTTTCACGGGTACTACAAGTAAAGCAATAATAGTCCAGTCAAAATGAAGAATCACCTGGAAAAAATGCCAAGTTATATTTGGTACCATTAGAAAGGAATATTTGTTACTTATAATTAGTAAAGTAATTACAAGTAGAAAATATTCCTTTTAAGTTCATGCATTAATACATTTGACTAGTTCACATTGGCTATTTATTATGCCAAAAGAAAATGCTCAAATCCAGCCATGAAATATTAATACCAGAAATGACTGACTCCATATTAGGCAAGCATAGCTCATATTAGGGCGTTACGTACTACCCCGGAACACCCGACCGGGGAAAGACAAAACTGATTGTGGCGGTGCTTTGGGACCCTCGCTCTCTTATTAACATTTGCTTTTTTCTACCTACATTTATATACGTTACAAATTAAACTAAGCCCAAATGACTCTTAAAGGATGAAAAAATTTCGGGGATTTTGATGTCATTCTAGGGTATTTTTTTGAATTTGTTTTGCACATGCTAAGTCTGAAAAAATCAGTATTTTTTATCTATAATGTGTTAAAATTATTCAATTTTTTAACATGAAAAATCACAAGTTGACGTTAAAAATTGCCGCAAAACATTGTTGATTTTTTAAAATGTAATGATCTATTATGACATGTCTCTAATTTGTATTTAGATGTATTTTATTTATTTTCAATTTTTCTAGTTGAATTGTTCATCTATCGTGCATTTGGTCCATTATTGTACATAATTAGGTTACAATACAATTTGTATTTTCATATGACTACTACCTTATGAAAATTGAGATGGAGTAGAGTGGGAAGCCCTGCGTCATAGATTCAGGGAGGTGGACACAAAATCCTTGCACCGGCATTGGCACTCAAAAACATGCATATAGTTGAAGAACCTATGAAGTTTATCTTTTCGACTATAATTTATACGTTAGATATTCATAGATCTCTATACGTATTTGGCTTATAAAATAAAAGGGGTAAATTCTTGACGTAAAAATACTAGATAAGATGCAAAAAAGAATATGATATCATAGTCCTTATGTTAAATCATATCAGTAAGTTTTTTCCCCAAAGAGGAAGAAAGAGGAGTTTGCAAATCTGAAAAGTAGAAGTTCTTGGAATTCCGACGGTAACGAATTTAGCTTGTAAACAAGCGGGTGACGCTATTTTTCATCTTAATTTGATTGGGCAATTAGTCCATATGGTCACATCACGTTGAAACATTGATTCTCGTCCGATGAGGCGTTATACAAAGCTGATCCTGGTCAGCACCTTAATGAAAGACCATTTGGGAATACCAGGTTCTGTAAGATTGGATACTGCAAGAATTCTTCTTTCAAGACAGTCATGAATCGAAAATAGACATGATCGCCTAAGCGTGCTTCACGAATGGCATCCAAGGAAGGATAATGAATAATCTCCTCTTAGACTGACACAAGGTCACAGTAGTGCAGCAAAAGTGATAGCCTCAATTATTATACTAAGAAAGTGACCTGTGAGACGTAGGTAGGCGCCGTTGGGTTATTTCGATAGAGTAGCATTCGAGTAAACAAAGTATTATTCCAACTACTTTAGTAATATATATATATATATATATATATATATATATATATATAATCGCCCCCAAAATTTAGAAGACCATATATCATTATTATTATTATTGACATTGTCGCTGTTAAAACAATTGTTTAAATGTTAAATAAAATAATCATAAATAGTAAAAATAAACATTAGAACATAAACGTTAGGATTCGAGAAGCATCTTCTACAAATTTGGAGATTTACTTACCTATTTATTCTTCTTTTTACTGTGGAATGCACAATAAAATTGGACAGCAGTTTACGTTTGCACCAGTGCACGCACGAAACAAAAAAAAAAGCACACTATCAAAAATAATGACGTTTAAAATACGTTGCAAATACGACACCTTCCTAAAAAAATGCTAAATCATAAATTTATACCCCAAACGCTCATTGGTCAGTCGTGCCAAACATGTAATCAAGTTAGCAAATACAATGCGGTAAATATTTGTAACAAAATAATCTTGCCAAATGATTTTTTAAAACATTCTATGAATGCTTAATGACTTCAAGAATAAGCAATGATTAAAGAAAATATGTATTTTAATAATTAAAACTAATAGATATACAATTTAAAACAATATAACAAAGAATAAATGAATCCATCGCATGCCAGACGGTCGCATCCCCAAAGACGTCCTGTATGGAGAGCTGGCCGCTGGAAGGAGACCCGCCGGGTGGCCATAGCTGCGGTAACGGGCTGTCGTGAGGTGCGACATGAAAGCTGTGGACATCAATAGAGAGTCCTAGCGTCCATACGATTCAAATGGAGAGGAAGCCTGACCAAACACCTCAAGTCAGGTGAGGAGAAGCTGACAAAAGTCGCCACGGAAAGGCGGGCCCGCAGAAAGTAAAGTGACAGCTCCAAAAGACCAGAGACAGAACAGAGACAGAAAACACATGCGACCTCTGCAACAGAGAGTGTTACTCCCGCATAGGCTTCTACAGTCAGAGATGTCGATGCTCCAGCCAAACAGACAACTAGGATGCTACCCATGGTGAACCCTGACCGACGGAGGCCAAAGAAGTTCCTTTATTTTCTTTAAAAGCCCATCGCTTTTTTCTTGATGTACCGTACCTACTCTGGACGTAGGCGATCATGACTCTCTACAATTTCCTGTCCTTTGTAGCTCTTAATAAATTTTGTCTTTTTTTAAAAAAAAATTCTTCCAAGCCCTTCCATCCATATACTCAAGCTCAATAATTATGTTATGCGTTGTTTTCTAGCGTTCAATCTGTCCTATGAGTATCAGATTGAGTCCAGTCTGAAGTCGGGCGACTGGCTGACCGGCTGATCGGTTGAACTCTCTGCTTTCGGGCGGGGAGGAACGCAAACGAGGCTGAGTCTCTTTCGGGGAGGTAAACCGACCCTGAACCCGTTTATACGTTTTTGGCCGAACCCACGGGCTCGGAGATCCCACGTTAAACCGGCCTTGTGCCACATGATACCCTCGTAGTGGGGGGTGACTAAATACTGTCCTATGAGTATCAGATTCTCCAAGCCTTATCGCCAGAAATTTCAACTGTCTCTTCCTGATGTTGAGTATAAGTTTCCGTTTTGTTTCCATTTTCTCTAAAACTTCTTCGTTGCACGCTTGTTATATATATTTACGAAGCGTAGCATAGGTGCGGCACAAGGCCTGAAGGAGGGAGCACCAAGTGAAGATTGAGCTGACTAGTTTGTCGTAACTGATCTAGCGAATAAATCTTGCTAACCATCACAACACTTGATATGCCCAATATATATATATATATATATATATATATATATATATATATATATATATATCCCCATCACGAATCCCGTGTGCCATAAGGGTCTATATATACCGTAGCGGCAGCAGTAGAAGTTGTATTTCTTGGGCAAGAATATATATATATATATATATATATATATATATATATATATATATATATACAAAAGTGGTGCTGAAAAAGTCATCGACTCGCTACACTTCACAAAAATCTACGCGAATGTCAAAACATCAGAAATTTGAAGGGATAAAGGATTTTTGGTCGTTACAAAAACTTAACTACGCCCCGTGAAATATATAAGCAGGTGGGGCAAGTCAGAAGCTCAGAATTGTGGAACTGGTACGTATAAATGCTGTTTAATTATTTTCTTACACACGTATATATATATATATATATATATATATATATATATATATATATATATATATATATATATATATATATATATATATATATATATATATTTAATTTTTTGCGCATATTAAATATTTTATACAAACTTCAATATAAAAAATACGTTTAATATGGATTTTTCCTTTATTTGTATAATATTAAATTCTAGAAGTTTGTGTTTTCCGTGCAGTGATTAACCATCTGGAGGCGCAGTGAGTAATGGATAGCGGCTCAGCCTGAAGAATCGGATAGCCGAGTTCGACTGCCATTCAAATCCATTCACTTACGTGCTAGTAATCTTGGGAAAGTTATGAATCCTCTTCTTTTCCCCACAGCTACGGGTTCTATAGCCTTGGATGGCAATTGATCTACCGCAGAAAGAAATGGCCACCTACTGCGGGAAAAATATGCCTCGTCAGTCGTGTATCGAAAGATACGTGATCGCTTAAGCGTGTATCACGTATGCCAAGTAACTGATGACCATGCCAAAATATTTTTCCTTGGGTACATAATTTCATAAAGAATCTGGCAACATAAAACAATCACTTATCGGCAATCATTTCCTCAACCATGTCGTCAACGAAGAAGTAAAATTGGCTTTAAATAAATTGAAAAAATATTCAAGTAATTATCTTGATATAAACAAAAATAAATACACCATTAACTTATTCTGTCGTCACGATAAGCACCCTAACTATAAGCAAGATAAAAACGCCATTAAAACTATTTACATTATTCGGACTATTGTCCTAATCTTTGTCGCCATATTTATTACAACGTTTCGGCCGTTGTGCGCTCCGGCCTTCTTCAGATTGTTGGAATGTCGAACTAAACCCTCACTCACCGGGGTAGACTGTTCTAGTTCCACGTTCTATGTTTAATGGATGTCACATGGAACAGTGGATAAAGGCGTTAGTTAGAGCCAGTGACAGGACCCAAAGCGTGTGAGTTCAATACCCGGTTAAGGCAGTGGAGAACTTGAAGAGGGGAATTAACAGGAGATAACTGGTAATTGACAATAGTCAGAATGCTGTAAATAGTGTACATAAAACCTAATCATAGAAATATTGACAGATGCCATTAAAACTATAATTTTCTGGTACTCGATGATCCTAATGCCTTAGTTTTATTACTTACTATAAAATATTCAAAATTATTATATATTCCAATTATTACTAATAACTCGGGACCTCAAAAATCTTATCAACATTTTATTCGAAAATTGGAAAAATACCGAAAAGAAAAATATAACCAAACAGAATTTAAGTTAAATTGAATTTAATGAACATTTAACAAAACTTGCATGTAGTCAATAATAAAAAAAAGTTCAGTCGAAAATCGATTGAAACTTTATTGTCACTCTCTAATGATCAATTTCTTGACAATCTGTTCGTTTACTTCTGATAATTTTGTTTATTTTGATAGGTGTTACTGATTTGTATCATATCATATCTATCTATCTATCTATCTATCTATCTATCTATCTATCTATCTATCTATCAAACATAAAAGGTTAATGGTCAGAGTTGAATCGGACCAGGAAACAGCAGAATTAAAAAGTGCTCAATACATGTGTGAAAAAATAAAATAAAAAGTAAAAATAACATGTAGAGCTTTTAACTTTAAAAATCAGGAGGTCACTTGAGTCTGCTACTTTGGTTTCAACCCTCGGTATCCTCAGGTGATTTTTATCAAATGACCTCCCAAATGTCATAATCGCTAATTTTTTCCTGTTGGCAGATTGTTGAACATTGTTGTGATTGTTGTAAGCCTTTGCCGTTTTAAAATTTTTCTGCCTTACAATCGGATCCCTGTTGTTTTCTTTTTTTAAATTCCACTCATGGTTAGCTAGTTTGATAGAGTACCTAAGACTTGCTAGCTTAAATAACGACCTATGACTGTACCATCTACGTTGGAAAGTACCTTCCATACATCCTATGTACGTTTTATTTTAGTCATTAATATCTGTGTGTGTGTGTGTGTGTGTGTGTGTGTGTGTGTGTGTGTGTGTGTGTGTGTTTCACACAGACAAGGAAATTCTTGAATGTTGCTTATTTAATTTTTTCTAATGCTCTTACACTTTTTCATGGGGGTGGCTAAGACAGTGTAGAAAATGTCCGCAATGATTATTGTTCCAAACGCATTTGCTTAATTTTATTAATCATTTTCAATGGGTTTCATTGTTAATATTTTTCTATGTCTCTGTCTAAGTTGTATTGTGTAGAAGTAGTAATAATTCTAAGCTATGTGAGAAGAATATGGCCAGGATTCAATGTGGTGGTGTCATTATTAATACCATTGTCAAATAGGGTAAGGTTGAAGCCTGACTTGAATTGTTTTAACATAAAGAACCTCTATCTTAAGACGTCGTCGATGATTAGATTTCTTTAGAATGATGGTGTCATCAACAAGATAAGGCAGTTGTTTGTGTGTCTAGGTGCATTTTTTATGACACTGAAATCACTTAAGTGGTTTGTCATCTTTCTAATGATTGTTGTCGACGTACATCCATTGTAGATAATCGGTTTATGAGGCAGTCTTGTACTGGGCAACAAAAATGGTATACTACATTAGTTGTCTTAAGTTTAGATTTCATTGACGTAATCATTTTGGTAATTATGAGGCTGGTAGTTTTTGTAAGAACATTAGAAAAGCTTAATATAAAATTTATAAAATTCATTTTGTCTTTCACATTCAATGAAACATGGATAAAAGAAAGGTTGCTATGAAAATATACAATATATATATATATATATATATATATATATATATATATATATATATATATATATATATATATGTGTGTGTGTGTGTGTGTTTGTGTTTGTGTGTGGTGTGTAAAAACTTACATAAAAATAAAATATAGACGTAAAGACAATATAAATAAAAACAAAAGGCAAACTTTTCTTTACCAACGTGTTTCGTCCCCTGAGGAATTTTATGTAAATTTTATTTTCTAACTTGTATTTAAAATACAAATGTATTTTCTTCTGTGTAAAAAAATAATATCTTTCCACTTATTCTTTGTGGTCGAAATGTGTTGGTTAAAGAGAAGTTTGCCTTTTGTCATTTTTATATATACAGGGTGAAAATCGATGTTGCTGTACTTTCATGATTCATGAGTGTGCGACAGCAACGTCGAAAGCTTATAAAACAAGGAATTATTTAAAACAGGGTCCTTTTGCTCTATCAACAATTACTTGTCTGATAGAAAAGTTTGGAACAACAAAGAAACTGCACGATATTCTTTCAAGTGGGAAACATTCTTTACAATCCGATTGCACACCTCAAGTTATGGATAATCTGTCAATAATTTGATCAAATATGCAACTTTGGTTATACAACAAAGTGGAGGAACAATTGAAAATTTGTTGTAATTTCATAAACCCCATTTCATAAGCATTTATTTCAGAATATATGTTGTTTTCACAACTGCTTATTTTGCATTATAATGGTTTTAAAACTTGCATTAATTTATTTTCACCCTGCATATTTTTTTAACATACAACGTGTGTTAGCACGTGCGATACCCTGTCTTCATCAGCCGCCGACCAGGGGTGATATCACGGTCTCGGTGGCTATGGCGGGACCGTCACCCCTGGCGCCACAATCAGCGTTTGCCACCAGGCAGGGTATGAAGATAAGCTAATTGATCGTTCCTTTTTGTAAATTCTATCCGTAATGAAAGTTTCCTGAACGCGTTTGCCGTTATTGACGCGCTCGTAAAAATCATAATAGACGACCACACAAATATTTCACTTACGCATGTTAGGTCGTGATGTTGCGCGCGTTTTATATATATATGTGTGTGTGTGTGTATTCATTTATGTTGTAAAGTATATATATATATATGTGTTTTTTTATTTTATATTGTAGAGTATATATATATATATATATATATGTGTGTGTGTGTGTGTGTGTGTGTGTGTGTGTGTGTGTGTGTGTGTGTATGTATAATCTTTTATACTGTAAAGTATAAATTTACAGGATCCTTAAGCTTATTTTTCAATTTTATTCAGGTCATTGATTGGACCATGTCGCCGGAAAGTATGGAATTTTCAAGTGTTGGACTCCGGGCAGTCACGAAGTTCCTGTTTCTGCAGAAGAAAACTACAAAGGAAATCCATGAGTTTATGATGCAAACATTGGGTGACAAGTGCTTATCGTATTCAACTCTGAAAAAAAAAGTGTCGTGCCATCTTCCAGCGTGGGGATTTTGAGATCCAAGACTTACCATGAACTTCAACTATATCAACTCCTGATAATCGTTGATTACATCCATGACCTAATTTTGGCCGATTGACCAATCTCAGTCATAAGAATTATTAAACCACTAAATATATGCAGGGAAGACGTCGAGTTAAAAATTCATAAGCGGTTGGTTATGGAGAAGCTGGTTGCTAAGTGTGTATCCAAGTGTTTGAATTTAGACACGAAATGATATTAAACTACACGAACAAGTTGATTTTGATTCTTGGAACGGCTTGTCACAATTGATGAAGCATAATTATATCAATATGAAGCCAAAGTGACGATTTTCTCCACAGCCCAAGAAATTCAAAACCTAAAACTCAGCAGGTTCATAACCATTTTTTTTGTATAACGAATATACTTTTATGATTGATAAGTTTCAGAAATGTGAAACAATTAATGAAAATTACTGCTCTAAATGTCTGTGTTGATTAAAGGAGTCGTTGAAGGAAAACAATGAATGAAACAAGGTGTTCTCTTTTGGTAATACAAACCGCAGTCTAGATTTGACAAAGATATACATTTTAAAAGATTGGAGGGGGAGGGGTCTATCCCATTAACCAAATTCTTCTCCCTTTGACCATTTCCTCTTTTTAAGCCTTAACCTTTAACACTCTGCATTTCCTTTTCACTGCATTGTTTTTCAAGGATCCTCTACTGCACTACTTAATTTCAGTTATGGTTATTTTCTGTTGCCATAGCAGGATATGACAACACAACTGCACAATTCAAGCACGTTATTATTCATTCAATTGAGTCACTTACAGTGGCTGGATAAGAATTTTGCTTCGCAAGCAAAATCACCTTCAGTATGTTAAAGGTTAAAATGAGTCTGGAAAGGAGGATGTAATTTTTTTTTTTAATTATTCAGAGGTTCTGCATCTGTAAAGTAATAATTCTATCAATAGACGTGAACTTTTTTTCGGAAGTGTTGAGAGACGATGTATTGAAAGTGAAAAATAAATATTTGAAATATGAAAAGAAGGATCGTCAGTGGTCAGAAATTGATGTATACATTACTAATAGAATATGGTTGTTATATATATATATATATATATATATATATATATATATATATATATGTATGTATGTATGTATGTATATATATATATATATATATATATATATATATATATATATATATGTATGTATGTATGTATATATATATATATATATATATATATATATATATATATTGGAAATGCATCTCTAATGACTTTAGTACAGATCCTCTCTATCCTATACTTTTACAATAGCCTGATTAGACTGAAAATTGAACACTGCTCCTCAGTCTTCACTTTCTTGTCTCGATATAGTCCCAAAATATCTCCATCTTCCTTGGGATTAATTATTTTCTAGCTTACAAACCTTTTCCCACAGACGAAATGTCGCAAGCCTCTTTTTGCTATTTCCTTGAAAATCTATATTCTTTAGTCTCACCATTTCTAAGATAGACTTCACCGCTAAGACCTGCCATTCCAAGCACATTGTAACGAACCAGCCTCATTCACGAAAATCTCACTGGGCTAGATTTAATATATTTATATAAGATGGAGTATAAAAGGTATTTTTATTAAAGCAGGATCTTTTTTTACTGATATATAATAAACTTAGCTTCGTCAAGTATAATGCCATCTAGAGGGAAATGTAAGGTAGGAAGATCATGTTGCGTCTATTTTCAAACTGTTGCTGGAATATATACCTTAAAAAAACTGTCATTCGAATTATTAGCTTTTACCTGAGGGCTAATACAGTTCACAGGGTCCGGTTAGAAATACGAACATGACAGACCACTTGTATTTATCTTATTCTGAAACATAGATACAATAGTAGGGTACTCAATGAAGATCGAAATTGCTACACTAGGGAATATATATATACATATATATATATATATGGTAAAGCAGTGAGGACTGGTGTTTTTGAGATGGCTATTACTGAGTCCCAGGTGGGAGAACATATGTCCTACAGGTACCTTTTGGTCTGTGGTGTCTTAGAATTTTTTTCTTCTTTTCAGTTGAAGCCATGGCCATGGCGCTGTGGACGATAGAGAATCGCGTGTTCGCCTACGATCGTTTCGTGAAGAATAACGAGTCTCTCTCAGCAGTTCAGCGTCAATTTCGCCGCTGATTCAACATTCACCAAAATCAGGCTGTTCCCACTCGTAACACAATCTTACATTGGGTTCATGTACTTTTTACTCGACGTTCACTAATGAATAGCAGACAGGTGGGGGCCCCACGAACATTATGTACACCAGAAAATGTGGAATACGTCAGGAATCTTTGCTGCGCAGTCCGAACTGCTCTGCTCGGAGGCATGCTACTGAACTTGGCATCGATAATAGTTTGAGCTGTATTTTGCATGAAGAACTGCATTTCTACCCCTACAAATTGGTCAATGGGCAACAGTTGAGACTCGGGGACTACACACGGCGGCTTAACTTCGCACGTCAGATGGAAGTAATTTTTGAGGCAAATGACAACCTTATTTTGTTAATGAGTGATGAAGCTCATTTCCATCTCAGTGACAAGACGAATCAACAAAATTGTTGTTATTGGGCTCTTGAAAATCCGAGAAAACTGCACGAATGACCACTGCACAGTCCAAACGTAATGCTGGAAAAAGTGGAGGTCAACTTTCAAGAACGCTTTCAGAAATGCATAAGTGAAAACAGACACCACATGCGGGATGTTGTTTTTCACATTTGATTTTGTCAAATGCTAATTCAATACGAACACATTGATGTCAATAAAATATTTTGAAGGTAAAATTAATGATGTTGGGAATTTTTCAAAAAAGTCTGTCAACTCTGCCTGACCACACACACACATATATATTCCTATAAATATGACATGAAAATCAGTAACATTTTGATTTTCGACAGATTTTTAATGTAAATTAATAAAAAATGACGTACAAATCAACATCTTAACAACAAATTGCCTATTCTTAAAATAATTTCCTGGTGGCTAATAAAGAATAATAATTTGAAGATTTTGGTTAAATTTTGCATTTTAAACAATTAAATGATCCAAATTTATTTTCAATGAGAGATTATAGATTCTCATATATTTTTATAATATAGCAATAATAACCAGTTTTTTCATTTAAAAAATCGTTTAAAAAATGACACCTAAATAGATTTTTGCGTTTTTTAAAATGATTAATACACATAATAAATATTAGAAAGTTAATAAATAATATATATATTTAATTGATTCATTGAGTCTGATAGAAACCTCAACAGGAATAGAGGAAGCACTGGACGGCCGTTTCGTCCTATAATTGGGACTCATCAGCAGTGCGCATCCACCACCAAGTATCGAAACCCTGACAGTTGGGTTGTCAAGCGAACAACATACCAACTGGGCCTCGGTAACGAAGAGATTCCTAATCAGACTCAACTAGCGCCGCTCGCTATATATATATATATATATATATCTGTGAGTGTGTGTGTGTATAATTATCGAAAATAATCGATAAATATTTAAAAGACCAATTATAATAATAATAATTGTTGTTGTTGCTGCCAAAACAATTGTTTAAATGCTAAATATAATCGACTGTAAATTATAAATAAAAATAAACATTAGAAAATAAATGTTAGTATTCGAGACGCATCTTCTACATATTGGGAGATTTATTTATCTATTTATTCTTCTCGTTACTGTGAAGTGCATAATAAAATAAGATAGCAGACTCTAGGGGCACCAATCAACACACACACACACACACACACACACACACACACACACACACACACACACACATACACGAAATAAATAATTTTTTGGCAACTGATTATATTATTAACTTTAGTAAAAGAAAAAAATACTGATTTATAGATAATTTACTAAGCAAGTAGTAGGACTTCTGTATACGAAGCTAACTCGGAATCGTTCCACGGCAAGGGCATAATTAATTCTTATTGAAAAATGTTGACTGTTATTCTATTCGGTTTATGTAAACCCTATTATTATCTGAAATTAGAATGGAAACGAATGGTAGCATTTTTATTGCATTTATAAGTTCTCTTTTATTTAAGACCCATATATAATTAAGGAGGGGGTTCATATTAAAAATTAATTTTTATTCTAATTCTGTTTAAAAAGGATCGATTTTTAGAGAAATATTTAAACTCTGTATAATGTATTTATGGTGTTTTTCTAAGCGTAGCTTAGATGTAGCACAAGGCAAAAATATGAGGCACCCGATGAGGATCGAATTCACTACATAAAGTCGTAAATTTATACAAGCTTACACTACATCGATATGCCTCTTCATAATGTACTTATGAATGCGTCAGTTTATGCGAGATTGTGCGTCTAAGTAATGTATTAGTGCGCATGAGAAACGTTTTGACCATTTGATACATGCGCACACAAACATACATTTATATATATTCTTATTAATGTAAGTGTGTACCCGTGTTTTAATTGAGATCAAATATAATTTACAAATAGTGAAATTAACATCTACTGGCCTAGACTGTCGATAGTCTTATTAAAGAAAATGTACTTTTGCCCAGGAAACAAACTTGCATTTCAAAATGAAAAAAAAATGCTTTAATTGATTAAAACTAGTTTGTTTACATTTCTGGTGACCCCTGATGAGACGCTGTGATATGCATAGAAACATTAATACATTAATGCATTTATGTAGCGGAAATATGTATGTTTGAATGTAATAACCTATAATAAAAAAGTATATATATATATATATATATATATATATATATATATATACAGAGAGAGAGAGACAGAGACAGACAGAGGGAGAGAGAGAAACGGATAGATATAGAGGTTGTAGAAAGTAATATAAATATTTGAGAAGTATTATTAAGGGAAAAAATTGCGCTCTCCGGTAGGATTCGAAAATTCAGTCCGGTATACGTTAATAAATAAATATACTGTTTAATAAATAAATACTGAAATATGGTTATCCACTAAAATAACGTCTAAGTAATAAAATGTGTCAGATTACTATATGAAAATCCATCATTTGTTTAGAAATTACTTTGCTTACGTTAGGATACGAAACTGAGCAGATATGTATATTTTCAGAGCCACGGAAAAATCTGTGTTTAAAGGCACTATTCAACTTTACTTGATTATCGGCGTACTTCGTGACCGAGAGCTATGAAGCATGCTGGATTTAACGACAGTTTTTCCTACCCAGTGGAATGCACATTCGAATCCTGCCGGTGAGCGCATAATTTTCTTTTTCTACAAAAAATTGTATTTATGAAAATAACGTTTAAATAGAAAATATATTAAAACATACAAGTCTTATATACGCAAAATCTACATAGGTCGTACTCCAGGAATGATGTACAAGTATCAGCCCCCAAAAGATATTTAAGATCAAAACAAGGACATATTTACAGATTAAAAAAAATTACATATTAAGTGATGGCGCTATAAAGCTTGGGGGAGTCTTCCTCCCACTTCCCTTTTCTGTAACTGAGAACTTTGTCTTCTTTGCCCCAATCTATGGAAATGATACTGAATTGAACTTGTATCATTGGCCTAAAATCATTACTGCAGTTAATATCCGAAATAAATTTCATCTTCCTTTTTTTTCGAAACACCAGTTTAAAATTTCTATACAAGTCTTATATATCTATTATGAAATGGACTAAGTCCGACGATTATTTTAATATATTTAACAGTTTATGCGTTATTTTTATAGATAAAATTATTTAAGTAAATGCTCTGTTTATAATAAACAGTATTAATTATATTTACTGGCCTGAACATCCGAGAAATTTCGTAGAAAATATGTGTCCTCCGACGGGAATCGAACCTGTGTCCTACACGGAATCCTCATTTGATCTGACGTGCTAATATTTTCTATAAATTTTTTCATTTTAGTTCATTCATTCATAAATTTATATAAAAATATAATTAATAATATTTAACACAGTAAATATTGGCGGGATATTTAAAATTATATTTTAAAATAACGTATAAATAGAAAATATACAAGTCTTATACGCGTAGAAGGTGCAAACGCCGTACTCTAGGAATGATGTACAAATGACAGCCAAAAAAAAAAAAAGATATTTATTTAAGATCGAAACAAGAACATAAAGTTGGATAATAGATCTAAAAGAAAAATATTTATTTCATGAGATCAGATGAAAAATGTATAATCAGTTATCTTTAAAAATGAACATTTGATTTACTCTCAACGCATTTAGCATCTCATTTAACCGCCGGCGTTTTATTTTCTGGCGCCATGCCTGATATTGAGTTACTGAAATGATTTTATGCGTCGACTTACATGCTACCCAAACACGTTCACCTAGATATAGCGCAAATGTTACTATAAATAAATTAGTGAATAACAAACGCATATTCAATGCATAATTTAATAGGCCTATAAGGGTACGGGCGTGTACACAGCGACGATGATGATGTTGTTTAACCACTCACATGTAATTCTTTTATATTTTATGAAATACACATTCAGCAATACAAACCTGGTTAATTCAGTATAATGTATTAAAAGATTGTGAAATATATAAAATTTTCTTTTTTAACTATTTTTATATCAATTATTTTTATGAGAAAAAAGATAGGTTTTTAAAATCTCTGCATTAATCACCAAAAGAAACAAAGAAACTTAAAGGTCAAACGCTTCCCTTTTTCCCAAATACACCTGTTAGTAAAATAAAATTTTAGATTTGCATTGATTTTGATATATTTGAACTCCCAAAAAAAATTCAAGAAATAATTGATCATATTATGGATGATATAATATGACTTATTATATATAACTATGAGAAAACAGCAAAAAGTAATAAATATATATATATATATATATAAATAATTTTTTATATTATCTCTTCACCAGTATTGGTCAAGGTACTGATGATTTCACAGTAGAAACAAATTTTTTCAATAAGATAGCCCAAACCTTCCAGGCCGGTTTTAATTTTTTATCCTGCATTTAAATTTTTTGCTGGATCGAAAAGAAGAGGATTCAAACCTTTCCCATTTCATTTTTTATAATTTTTAATGTAATTCGTATTCGGCTTAATTCGAACAATCCTTTCAATCTGAGCCGCTATCCATTACAATGCTGTGCCTCCTATAAATATTTGTTAACCTTTGTATCCATCGCAAAGTCCAATCAGAAAAATTTTTATACCAGGAGAAAATTTTAAAAAGGAAAAATGTAAAAAAATACGGTGACAGGTTTTTATTGAAATATAGTGCATAACCTTGAAAAAAAGTCCATTTAGAAATCGGGTCGGGTCAGCTTTTCGACTTTCAAATCTCCTATCGAGGGTGTTCTAGAGCTGATCCCAATTCGCCTTTAAAATCCACATCTTTTCATTATATAAAAAAAAAATCCTCTCTCTGAATTAAACATAATTCACTGTCATTAATTTTAAATTTTAATGAACAGAGATGCACACTGATTCAGCCATTTGGGGTCAAACCCAACTGGTTACGGTCAGGCAATTGACAATCAAATATGTGCTATTGAACAAGCTGTTTAACATAATTTTTATCCACCAAAACAAAACGTACATGTTAACACGGCTGGTCACTTAAGATCAAATGCTAGAAGAGCAATAACTGGTATAGCATCAGGTTTTTTTTATTTTATTATTATTATTATTATTATTATTATTATTATTATTATTATTATTATTTCCTTTGATTTCTGCTGTATACTCATTTTCTTCCGGGTCCCCACCAGAGACCTAAGGCTGGAAATGGCATCATGACATTTTCACTGAGTATTTTTGTTAAAGAAAAAAAAATTATAAAATTTTTTAAAAAGTCACTGGGCCACTAAAAATCTCTAAATTAATGAAAAATTGAAATCTTTTCTAATTAAATCATCCACCTTGATCCAACTATAACTGGAATTATTGATGTCTTCATGTGCCATGTTTTTGAGATTTCCACTTTAAGATCCTTGTAGTTTGATAGTATTTTTTTCTTCAAAGATACATTACAATCTGCAGGGACTGCCGTGTCACTAAGAAAGCACATTCTGTTTTTGTGATTTTTTGAACACGATGCATGGGCGATTAGCTTTAATTGTTCTGTCTGTGTGTATTGTAAAGTCCCATGAAATTGTTGCAGATCCTAGTTCTGTAACCGGGTCTGGGTGATGTTCATACCAGTTTCTTGCAGTTTCCTTTCCGTAAATGTTGTAGATTTTCTAGTGCAGATATTGGCCCACTCAATCGTGCTGAGTTTTATATTCAGTGGGTATTAATAGCCCGCAACTTGATATAAATGATCAATTGTTTCTGGATATTTATTATCAATCTGCATTTCGGATTAACAGAATCTTTCAGTATCTGTACTTGGTAATTTCTAGTTAGCAAACATTAATATTATTATTATTATTTTTCTTTGATTTCTGGCGTTTACATTATTTCTTTCCGGTCCCCTGCCCAGGGACCTAAGGTTAGAAATGGCGTCATGACACTTTTTAACTGACAAAAAAAAAAAAAAAAAAAAAAAATTACATAGATAAAAGCCCTTCGTAAGTGTGGGGCTGTACTTGTCAGAACAATTTTTGTATCTCCTTGAGGCATGGACTTCCAGGAATCCTTTCAATTAGTCTACTGCAATCTTTTCCAACCAGTCCTAGGGCTCCAACTACAACAGGGATTGTTGATGTTCCCATATGCCACATTTTCGAGATTTCTATTTCAAGGTCCTTGTATTTTGACAGATTTTTTGAATATCTTCAAAGATACATTGCAGTCAACAGGGACTGCCATATCAATAAGGAGGCACTTTTTTTTTGTGTGGTCTTTAATAACAATATCTGGGCGGTTGGCTTTGATTGTTCTGTCAGTGTGTATTGTGTAGTCCCATAGAATTGTAACAGGTCCTATCTCCGTAACCGGGTCTGGGTGGTGTTCATACCATTTTCTTTCAGTTTCCTTCCCGTAGAAGTTGCAGATTTTCCAGTGCAGATATTGGCCCATTCTGTCATGCGGGTTTTATATTCAGTGGGTGCCAATATCATATAACCTGATAAAGATGATCAATCAATCGTTTCTGGATATTTATCAAAAAGAATTTTTATAGAAGTTTATTGAAATATTTTTTTATATGTGCTTTAATAATTCCTAGTTAAAAAGCATTGGTCCTGCAAGCAATTATAAAACCTTCAGTTTCAGTTTTCAAACCTGCAAGAACTATCTTTTCACTGATTCTATTTTCTAAATTTTTTACCAGGCCGGATTGTAATAAAGAATTTTATTTATTATTGCTTATTATTATTATTATTATTTTATTTTCTTTTTTTTTTCTGGCGTTTACACATTTCTTTCCGGGTCCCGCCCAGGGACCTAAGGTTAGAAATGGCATCATGACACTTTCCACTGACAAAAAAAAAAAAAAAAAAAAATTATACATAGATAAAGCCCTTCGTAAAGTGTGGGCTGTACTTGTCAGAACAATTTTTTGTATCTCCTTGAGGCATGGACTTCCAGGAATCCCTTCAATTAGTCTACTGCAATCTTTTTCCAACCAGTCCTAGGGCTCCAACTACAACAGGGATTGTTGATGTTCCCATATGCCACATTTTCGAGATTTCTATTTCAAGGTCCTTGTATTTTGACAGCTTTTTGAATATCTTCAAAGATACATTGCAGTCAGCAGGGACTGCCATATCAATAAGGAGGCACTTTTTTTTTTGTGGTCTTTAATAACAATATCTGGGCGGTTGGCCTTTGATTGTTCTGTCAGTGTGTATTGTGTAGTCCCATAGAATTGTAACAGGTCCTATCTCCGTAACCGGGTCTGGGTGGTGTTCATACCACTTTCTTTCAGTTTCCTTCCCGTAGAAGTTGCAGATTTTCCAGTGCAGATATTGGCCCACTCTGTCATGCCGGGTTTTATATTCAGTGGGTGCCAATATCGTGCAACCTGATACAAGATGATCAATCGTTTCTGGATATTTATCACAGAATCTGCATTTTGGGCTGACACAATATTTTAGTATATGTGCTTGATAATTCCTAGTTAGCAAGCATTGGTCCTGTGCAGCAAGGATAAAACCTTCAGTTTCAGCTTTCAACCCTGCACTACGTAGCCACTGATGGGTACGGGTTTTGTCTACGTCAGCTTGTTTGGTACGGGCAGAGTATTGGCCATGAAGCGGTTTATCTTGCCATCGCTTTTGTATATGGTCGGTTGCATTTGTCTTTGCTGTCTTTTTTTTATTATTTTTTGTTTCAGCCGATGATTGTGGAGGAGAGAATATCATTTTTTATTTTGGAACTCCATTTTGAATTTCCATCTATTATTATTATTGAGAAATCGGAGAACTCCAAAATTTCGAGTTCGTTAATGTTCGCATAAATTATGCGCAATTTTCTGTATTTTATTTTTTGTATAAACCCATAATTTTTCTATCTTAAGTCTCATGGTTTTGAACAAATATTCTAGCATTCAATGACATATAAAACTCTACAGACGAAAATTCAACACTATTTTTGAATTCATGAATCGAAATTTTCTTGACTTTTTTTTTCGCCAGTTTAATAATTTTTATTTTATTATTTTATAACATTTAATTGCTGATAAACATTCAAACTTTCAACATTTTGTGTTTTTTGATATTAAATTACTTTACCACGTTTAATTTTGATTCACCCCATCTAATTAAAAGCTAATTTTAAATTTCACATAATCATTTTCTGAAATTTACGTGATATAATTCTCTTAAACAATTTTTTTTTTCAAAAAAAGACTTTTCTGGAAATTTGAGACGGATACCAATTTGGTGAAAAACTCAGGTCATCATCTAACAGTCCAATTTTATAATAAAAGACATTTATCATTGGACAATGTTTTATTAGTTTTTAGATTTTGATGCTATTAGATAAAGGTTGCCTAAAAAATTTTTTTAAAGAAAAAAAAAAAAAAAACATTAACCCTTCTTTTTATCTGGATGAGGGTAATGTTTTGTAAATCTCCTGAAAATGTTTTAATGAGGTACAATAAAAATTTTTAATTTGATTATTTTATTTTAACAAATTATGTGGTATTGAAATGAAAAATTCCTGCAGTCCATTTTTTTTTCAAATATGATTTTCAAATTCATTTCAACATCCAATCATTTTAGAATGAGTAGTTCTCAAAAGAATTTTTTTTTTTACCTTGAATTTTTTAAAATTTAAAAAGGATTTGATGGTATAAATTTCTTTTTTAAAAAAAAAATTTTTCCAAATATTTATATTTATATATATATATTTTTAAAATTATATATATAATATTTATATATATAATTTTTTATAGAATTTATTAAAACGGAAATCAATGAAAATAAAAAAAATTCAGTTAAAAAATAAATAAGATAATTTTTAAAATTTATTTTAAACATAGAAAAATAACGCAAAATAAAATTTTTTTAAAATTGAAAAAATTTATAAAACATTATTTTATTTTTTTTCATTTTTTTTTTTTTTTTTTGGACAGTTATGTTTTATTTTGGATGATCAAATTTGAATAATAAAACTATTATAAGAACTAAAATTTTTAATTTAAAAACCCCTTTTTTAAAAAAAAAAAACAAAATGATCAGAGCCATTTTATTTTATTATCAATATATTTTTATTATTATTATTATTATTATTATTATTTTATTATTTTTTTTTGAAAATTATGATTTGAAAATTTTCGTGGCATATTTTGATTTTAGGAATTAGGTTAAAAAATAAAAATTTAAATATTTTATAAAAAAAAAAAAAAAAAAAAAAAAAAAAAAATATTATTTTAATTTGGAACAAATGTTATTAAGTTCAAATTGAAATTATTATTTAAAATATTATTAATTTTATGGATTATTATTTTACACATAAATTCAAGAAATTTTTTTTTACGGATTTGATATTATTAAATTATTTATATTATTATTATTATTTTATTATTATTATTTTATATATAGTTTCATATTTTTTCATAAAAAAAATTTTAAATTTTCATTTAATCAATTGTTGGTATTCTAGTTATTTTTTTTTAAAGTTTTTTTTTAGATTTATTTTTTTTCTTTCAATTAAAAATTAATACATCAAAAATTTTCTTCAATAACAATATTTTTTACTGATCATTGTGTTTTTATAAATTTTTTTTTTTTTTTTTTTTAATCAAAATTTTTAAAAATTTTTTAAATTTTATTTAAATTTTTTTTTCTTTTTTATTTTAAATTAATTTTTTTTTTTAAACCTGAATTAGATAAATCACAAGTAATAATTTTAAAATTTTTTCAATTTTTATAGTTTTTTTATTTTATAGATTCAGGATTATAAGAAATCATTCATTTGCCTCTTTTCGTCGTTTGCATAATTATTGTTAAACCATCGGCTTTAATAATTTACATTATTTATCATGTTTAAGTTTCGTCCGTGTAAATTAATTTAAAAATTTATTCTTTTTTTCATCATCTTATTAAAATTTAATTGAATCAAAAATTTTGATTCAATGATTACACAAATAAACATGACTATTTTTATCATTAAATTTAACAAGAATATGTAATTATAGTCGATAAAGATTAGAAATGACTTGTTCAAATCCAAAATTCCATCCTAGCAGCCCCAACAATTAAAAGTTGTTTTCCATATAAAAAAATTTTTCTAAATAAAAATATTTTTTCCATTCAAAAAAACAGTAACATCCTTTTAATTCAAATCCCAATATATGTAAAAAAACGCAAATAGGTATGGAAAATTAAAAAATGTCGATGTTAAATTAGAAAATCATTCAAAGATGTAGAAAAAAATTATATTTTTCATTTATTATTATTTAGAAAATCTTAAATTTTAAATTCAAAAAATATTGCTGTTTTTGAATTTATTCAACCAAATTTCGATGTGAAATTTTTTACAATTTTTATTATTTATTTGATCTTAAACAGGTTAAACTGTTTGTCCCCAATGAAAAAAAAAAAAAAAAACAATTGGGAAAAATTTTGATCTACGTATATCAAATCATTTTAAATTTTAGTAGCAAATAATTAATAAATTTTGTCTTTCGTTAAAGGTAAAAAACAATTTTTGCCATTAAATTAAAAAGCTCGTTATCAATGTTTTTCTTTGTTTTTTGTGATTTAAACTTGCTTTCCTTAAAAAATTTTGAAAAAAATAATGTTTAAAATAAATTTTTTTTATACTTTGATAAATAAAAAATATGTGTAAACATATAGCAAATTATTTAATAAAGAAATACAAAAGTTTAACAAAAAAAAATAAGAGTTTGTTCATTTCAGAAAATTTTGTTAACGATTTTATTTAAATTTTATTCTTTAATAAATATATTTTTTTTTGTATAGTGATTTTTTTTTAGTGGGTCTTTATTTTTTCTAAGTCGGTCCTAAAGGTTTTTAAAAAACCGTTATTTTATTTGATATAATGGGCAAATGAATCAATTTGATGAACAAATTGGTCAGCTGATGCTAAATATCCGACTATTAAAATCAATCCGACATCAATACAAACAAACACAAATGTTAAAATTTATATTAATAATTATTTCTAATTTTATATAATTAAGTTCATTAAGAATAGAAATAGTTTGTTCCATATAACAAGCTTTTATATGGTTTAATTTTTAGGGGGAAGCGTTTTCTATAGATTTTAATCACTTGTTTTCGTCTATGAATTTTTTTTTGAAAAATTATTTTTATTTATTAATTTTTTTTTTTTTTTTTTTAGTCATTTTTTTTTTTTTTTGATTTATCCCCCTTCTTTGAATTTTGAATTTACATTTTTAATCTGAAAAAATACTAAATCGGCAATTTTTTTTTTTTAATTTTTTTTTTTATTTTATTATTAATTTTTTTTTTTCCTGCTTAATTTTTTTATGATTTTTGTTTCCAACTTTTTTTTTTATACCATATATAAATATGTTTATTCTTAGGATTAATTTTTGCCTACTTTTTTGGTCTTTGTTTTTTTGGGCATCCAAATAAAAATTACTACAGTCATTTTTAAATATCCCTTTTTTTTTTTTATTATTGTTTTAAAATAATAAAAATAATAATATTTTGTACTAGTTAAGTTTTTGTTGTTAGGATATTCATTTAATTCATTTTCTCCTTTTGACAAAAAATTTATTTCTGTTTTTTTTTTTTCAAATTTTTTTCCTTTTATGTAATATTTAAAATGTCATGTGAATGATTTATTATTACTTTTATTGCCAATTTTTTTTTTTTTGCCATTTTACGCCTAAATTTTTATCATTATTAACCGACCGATTGTAAATTCTTTGTTTTTTATTTTCAATTTCAAAGATTGTCCTATATTTATTTAAGGAAAATCTTTTTTAACTGGAGGTTGATGTAGATGACCATTTCATCCAATTTAAAGAATTGCCCAATAATAATAATAATAATAAAAATAATTTCGTTAATAATCAGAAGAAGAAGAAGAAATAAAAATTTTTATCAATATTCAATTTTTCTATCCATAGTTTGAATCATGGTTTATATTACAGGATATAAATAATATTATAAACATAAACATAATAATATTAATAATAATCATTTGGAATAAAAAATCCAATTTAAGCTCATTGAAAGGCTCATAGTAGAAATAAAAAAAAAAATATGTTGGAACAATTTGATTCTCATATGGAAAGTGCTTTTTGTAAACCCTTTGATCTTTCATCTTAAAAATTTTGAGTTTACAAAAAAATCAATGAAAAATTTATGAAGCCATTTCTGACCTTAGGTCCCTTTGAACCTTTTTTTTTAAATGGAGAGGTATAACAAACTTCAAAGGAAATGCTAATAATCAGTTAATAATAATAATAGAAAAAACACGATTTCCAGAAAATTTGAAAAAAAAAATTGTAAAAGATAAGACAGTTTTCAATTTTTTTAACGTTTCTAAAATTTTTAAGAAATTGCTATTTCTGGAAGGGTTAAAATACTGCTAAGTTTTTAAAAATCAGTTTTTTTATTAAAATTATTATTATTAATAATAATAATAATAATATTATTATTATTATTATTATTATATTTCGATTTCTGCTATGGTCACACTTATCTACCAAGTCTGCGGGAAGGCATTGGTGTGTATATTTAATGATTTGTTTTTTCCAACTCCCATAACATCACTAGCGTTACATGGACAAAATTCTTCTTAGTGTGTGGGCTGTACTTATCAAGACAATTTTTTTGTATTTCTCTTAAGCTGGGATTTCCAGGGATTTTTTCAATGTATTGTTGTGTTCCTTTTTTATCATTCCAAGCGCACCTACTATGACTGGTACTATTCTTGTTTTACAATTTCCACATTTTTTTTCTATTTCGATTTCCAGGTATTTATACTTCGATAGTTTTTTCAAATTCCTTGGTTGCTATGTTACAGTCCGCTGGGCAAGCCATATCAATTAGTAGGCAAGTTTTTTTTTTTCGGTTTTTGACAATTATGTCCGACCTATTTGCTTCAATCTTCCTGTCTGTAAAGATGGTGTAATCCCATAGAATTGTGATGTCTTCTATTTCTGTAACCGGTGCTGGGTGATGTTCATACCAGTGTTTATTAACATCTTTTCCAAAATGTTTTCACATTGTCCAGTGTAAGCATTGACTCACTCTATCGTGACGATTTTTATATTCATTTGGCGCAAGTACAGAACATCCTGAGATTAGATAGCATATGGTTTCCTGATATTTGCCACAGAATCTGCATTTTAGACTAGACTGTTATGTATGATATTTGCCTGAAAGTTTCTAGTGAAAAGACTGGTCTTGCGTTGCAAGACTAAAGCCTTCCGTTGCAAGACTAAAGCCTTCCGTTTCAGCCTTTAATCCAGATCCTCGTAACCATCGTAAACATCGGTTTTATTAGCACGTTCTAGATATTGGCCATGCAGAGTTTTGTCTTGTCAGCGTTGTTTCATCTGTTCAAGAGCTTTATCATTGGCTTTCTTTTTCATAAATTTTGCCGCAACAGTTGGTTCTTGGGTTCTGTTTTGATTTTCTACAGAATCTACTAAATGTAAATCTCGTTTGTATTTACAACCTTCTTTCATGATTGAATATTTTTCTCTGTTTTCGTGTTGTTTGACTAATTTCATTATCCAGTTCATTGTTATTTCCATATATGTTAGTAAGCCAATAGTTGTTGTTTCGTATGACAATTCTAGCTGAATAAGACCTCTTCCACCTTCTTTACGGGATATGCATAGACGGCTTGCATCAGACTTTGGATGACGCATGTTATGCTTAGAAAAAAGCTTTTTTGTCTTAGAGTTCATTCGTCTGATGTCATTTAGAGTCCAGTTTAAGATGTTGAAACTATATTGATCCACTGAGATGACAAGGTTAGTAATGGCGATAATTCTGTCCTGAGAATTCAATTCAGTTCTTAATATCAGTCGCAGTTTTAAATAGTTCTCTTTTCGCACTATTTTTTTGATTTTTATGGTGAATTTCTTCATTCTCATTTATACCGAGGTACTTATAATCTTCTTCTTATAAATCTTTGATTGTTGCTCCAGGGTCTAAACTAATAGATAAGGTTTCTTGTGATCCTCGTAAAATTGTGGCTTTAGTACATTTATCCAAACCGAATTTCATTTCAATGTCATCACTGAAACATTTTACTGTTTTCAGGAGACCTTCCAGCTCACTCTCATTCCTAGTATACAACTTTAAGTCATCCATGTAAAATAGACGGCTTATTTTCTTTTGAGATGTTTTATAGCCATATTCCGATTTATATGATTAAGTTGAAGTGTTGTTTTCCATATCAACATGCAATTTGGGAAATTTATGTCACCATCCTTGGATAGAAGGTTACTTATGGCGGTATTTATTAAGATCATTGATCATTTCTTGAAGTTCTTTGGCTACTTTTTGTGTGCTGTATTTAGATAAGAAAACAAAAAGTTAGAAAATTTATCTATTCCTGGAGATTCCCAATTGTATGCTTCTTTTTAGTGCACATTCAACATCCTCTTTGTTCTGGTTTATTTTCATCCGTTCTACCGCTTGCGTAATTCAATCAGTTTCTTTGTTATGTTCTTCAGGGCAAGCCCATATTTTTTTCCCAGAATTATATCACCTCTTCCATTTTGTCGGTTTGGGGGTAGGGGCATGTCACTTTAATTTTTGTTTGCCTATTTCTTTGTAAAATTTATTCGTATGGTTTGAAAGATTTTGTTCTGTCTGTAGAATCTTGATCTTTTAACATAACGTTTGACCTTTGAGCTTTCAGTTGCATTGTTTGCTTGATTATTTTTTAGCTGATTCCTAATTTTGTGTTTTCTTTTTACTTTTCTAGTCTTTACCTTTGTTCCTCTTGCCAGTTCATCGAGTACTGATAATTTACTTATAATTTGTTCAATTTTTTTTCTCTGTTTTTCTTTTCCAATGTGGATCTTTATGTCTGTGAGACTACATTTTTTTTTACTTTGATGATTATTTTTTACTTATTGCTATTGCTGATGCATATAGTACTTCGTTGAGACTTATATGTGAACCTACTTCATTCAGAATTTGAGTGCTGCATTGTAGGGTTTAATAGTTCTGAGGTTCTGCATTGTAGGGTTTAATAGTTCTGAGGTTCTGCATTGTAGGGTTTAATAGTTCTGAGGTTCTGCATTGTAGGGTTTAATAGTTCTGAGGTTCTGCTTTGTTGTTTTTAATTCTGGGAGTTGTTCTCGTTTCCCCATTTTAATATTTTGGGTCTGACTCACAAGTCTGCTAAAAAAAACGAGTCCAAAACACATTGAACCGAATTATTTTTCGGAAAACAAGAATAGTATGCAAGAAACCAAGGAGGAAATCATGAGACATATATGTCTCACACCTTTCCAACTCTTGTAAACTTTCAGTATTATCTTACATTGATTGGTGTGTATCTCTGTTTCTTCATTATGATCTGTGGTTTGTGTGATGTTAGTATTTTTTATGTCCATTTGTAGTTTCCTTTTCATATTCTGTTGGTTCACCTATTCTGGTTGCAGTTCTTTTTATTTCTTTAATTTCAGCGTCTGTCAATCGGTTATTTCTCATGATGTACCTTCTTACATTGGCTAGTTTATTTTCGTCAATGTACTTTCTAATTACTTGTCCAACCTTTTATCGCCAAATGTCATATGTTTGGCGAATATTGTTTTTCTGAGGTTTGTGCAACGCTTCATAAAATGCAGTCATAACTAAATTGTACTCCTCACAAGACCATTTTACATTTTCTTTCTTTAAATGAATGATTGTGGGTCAAGTTAGAGAATTCGCCGGGACATCATTGGTATTATCACGGTTGTGGGAACCTGAAGATTCATTATTTGTGTAGGAGTTTGATCCTATGACAGATTTTTCAACCACAGGTCATTATTATTATTATTATTATTATTATTATTATTATTATTATTATTATTATTATTATTATTAAACTCTTATTTTAAAAGATTGTTATTGCATGTATTAACGTTTATTTCATATAATCATTTTTCTTATTCTTTAAAAGATTTTTTCTTATCTTTAGCGCAAATAAATATTTATAGGTTGACTATATACGAGGGGAATATAAAGTCTGTGCATTAAAGAATTTAAATATATTCCGAAATAAAAGTATTTTGATAATTTGGAAACGAAGAAGCTAATTTTTTTAAAAGAATAAAAAAAAGACAAATTTAGAAGAAAAAATACAGTAACGGTGAAAAGAAAAACTAGTCGAAAAATATTGAGGAAATTTGCTACCACTTAATTTTGAGTGAAAACCCAGCATTACGATTGGTATGAAGACTGGTATGAAGACTCAATGAGGAATAACAGAAAAAATAGATACAACTCATTTTTTTTTTTTGATGGAAAGAGACGAAAATCGGATATATATATATATATATAAATAAATATATATATATATATATATATATATATATATATATATATATATATATATATATATATATATATATATATATATATATATATATATATATATATATCTTTATATATATATATATTTTATATATATATATATTATATATATATATATATATATATATATATATATATATATAAAGGATTTATGTTATTTGAATATTGAGTTTTTTTTTTTACGCAATATATGCAATGAAAATGTTGGGACATTCTAGTAAAACCTCCAGTATGCACTAAAAAATATATTAATAAATGGTCAGTGCAAAACATAAAATAAATGGGGAATTTTAAATAAAAGACGTTTGTGAAGGTACTGTATTGCAGGATAAAATTACAAATGCTATATTATTATTCATATCGACAGAGGCTTTCTATTTATGTGTGTAAGAGGAAAAACAAACACACACGCATATACATAATATCCTATATAGTAGTAGTCATAAAAAGAGTTTTAGTAAAAGG